>JAIFZK010000182.1:240000-365000 GCA_027481765.1 Tenualosa thibaudeaui
CATCACATCACATGACCTGTCAGCCATAGCTGCCTCTGGTCTTTTTGCGCCCAAACAAGAGAACCCTCACCAAATGCTCTTCTGTATCTGATCATCAATAAAAAAATCAATCAATCAATCAATCAATAAATAAATAGGCCCATGCACAATAAGCCATGTTTTTTTTATTTGGTTTTAATTACAAGTGTCTTATGCAAACGTGTGTTTAATGAATGCTTCAGTAGAATAAGTGACTATAACTGGGAAAATAAATGAGAAAGTTCAATGCAGCACTTTGGCGTTCTTTGAATAAGCCATAGGGATCCTGGATGGCACACTTTTTCAGAAGACACACGCACGCACACACACACACACACACACACACATACACACAATCCCTAGACATTCTGGAGGGAAGGACAGAACAGCTCTGCAGGACAGTACAGAAAAAAACAGAAGAACAGAGCTTAGGCACCAGTCAAACACACACACACACACACACACACACACACAAACGTGCGCATGACTGCACACATACTTTTTCTGGCACGCTTTTTCTCTCTCTCATGCTGATATCCAAAACAACCAGATAATTCATTAGGTTTGTTGTTTCTTTGAAATTACCAGATAAGGATTCAGAGACATTGCGTGCGATATACAACAATATCACCCATGACACACACACAAGCTACTACTTAATCTGCTATGAAAACACTGGATAACTCTTAATAAGAGCCTTAATAGTGCTGGATTAGCAATATGACTTTCTGATAATAGCTCTCTGTGAATGGAACTCTACCCACCACCTTGAGACGTCTATCAAGGAAATTCAATGCAAGTTGGCCTAATCCCCAGAACACATACAGTGACAAGCCTTTCTGAAAACTGGTTTCTTTATCAGCAATCAGGCGGGCTATTTGCACTGTTGCCTTTGTTTGTCTGTGTGTGTGTGTGTGTGATCATGGGTAACTTGCCTATGTGGCACAGACATTGAAACTGCTCTACACTGAAACTGCTCTACACTGTGTGTGGTGTTTGGTGTGTGTGTCTGTGTGTGAGGAGAGAAAACAGGTAACTTTGCTATGTGGCACAGACACTGGCATCCTTAACTGTGTGTGTGTGTGTGTGTGTGTGAGAGAGAGAGAGAGAGAGAGAGAGAGAGAGATCGCCCCATTTATCACCATCAGACATGCAGTGCAAACGTAATCCTCCCTCAATATCACTGTGTTTAAAGGTACACACACACCCCTAACCATGAATATGCTACAAATAAAAACCTCTAATTACTCAACTACACCTACTTGGCAGCCAAGAAAGCCCTGGGCTACAGTACAATTAGAAAGGCTTATTATGGTGTAGGGTTCCATTCTCATCACAGTTTGTGTGTGTGTGTGTGTGTGTGTGTGTGTGTGTGTGTGTGACGTGTGTGACGCACATATAAAACATGTTGACAAGCAGCAGGGACAGTGACGTGTGGTGGGCAGACGTGGGGTAGGCAAGTTAGACAGAAGGTAAGGTAGGCCGTAGGATATTTGAATTCAGCCACTGGCACTGTAGTACAGCGAGATGTGTGGCCTGGCCTTGACATGCTCTATTTGACGGCTCTTTTCAGAGTGAGCTATTACAGAGGCGTCCACGTTGAATTGCTGGGCTGTCGGTGATAATGTAGGTAAGGTTAAGAAGTGGTGTGAATTGTTAACCAGGACAGCAGATACATGCGGAAAGACAGACTGGCCAGTTAAGACTGCAACCAACTGGATTTTCACTACCGTGCATGCCTGCACGCACATACAGAGAGAGGGAGAAAAAGAGAGAGAGACATAGAGAGAGAAAGAAGACAACAGACACACACTCATGCACTCATGGGGTGAGAGAGGTGAAAGAACACTCTCTATCTCTCTTTCTCACTGTCACACCTTGCACACACGCACAGACTTGCTCACTCACACACATACAATTACACCCTATTTTTGCCAGGCATCTAGGCACCCATTAATAGGAGACAGCAATGTGCTGGTTAACTTGTCCAGTTTGCATGAACGCATGCACATGTATGTGCACACGCACAGACACACACACACACAGACACACACACACACACACACACAACTCTCTTGGCCCTTATTAGCAGTATCCATTCTCTGGCTCGAGACTCTGAACATTTGGATCTGACCCAGAAGCAGCTGCTCTGTAGTCTAGTCTACCTGCAATCCTACCGGACAACTCCCAATCATGTTTCCCAAGGACAACAATCACCCCAAGTCACATATTCACACTGTTCCCTAATCAGTTTATGCCATTCTACAGGAAAAGGTCACCATTAAAAAGGTCATTGAGTGTCACAACGCCTTGTGCTTTAAGATGTGAGATGGCCTATAAACAGCTGCGTGAGCTATGCACAGAATGCAAAAACTGCATGGATCTTACCAGAGCGCCTAAAACACACAGAAACGGCAGACCGAGTCGATTATTATGGGAAAGAAATGAATAGGTTGCAAGTTGACAAAGTCACCATTGGCCCCATTTTTATTGTAAGCAAAGTCACCATTGAAAGCCCCAGACAAACTTTTTATTGGGGCGTGTGTCGTGATCACTAACCAAGCAATGTTCAGTGTCATTAAAATATGGTCGAGGAACTGGCGTCACAATTCCTGTTATTCATGCCAAAGTTTTACAGCTGTCATCTGTCATGGGTTTACCGCTGAACCACTGGCCACTGAACTGAGTTCATCCGGGTAGGGCCCAAGTCCTAAATCCTAGCGGCCTTGTAACTCCGCAAGGACACAAGACCGACTGACCGCTCGCCTGTCTTGCCACGACAGCTCGCCGCTACTGTCTGAATCCCGTAATCTGAGGCGGATTGTTTCTCTTAGGCTGTCTCTGGAGGGCGACTGCGGGTCAGTGAAGCGAAAATCTCGCAAATGAGGCGGAACAGCCACCACCGTGGCGTCGCCGCTGTTACTGCATCTGTAGTTACCATAGACTAGTCAGATAACGTGAATTATCCCATCCACCGGTCAGTGCAGTGTCATGTGAGTCGCATGCCTGTGTAACTACAAGCAGTAACTGTGGAAACCTTGACTTTGGTTGACTAGGCCATGCAAAAAGTTAAGTGCCTCATTCCGTACGCTTAACTTCCATTGTATGAACGTTGTGTTTTGTATACATAATAAGTTACATGGCTGTTTATACCTGCAAGTTGCTACAAGCTGTCCAGATGCTGAGCCGCAGGAAAAGTCCACAGCTGTGCTAACGTTATATAGCCTGCGACTTCCGCGGTTGGCCGACATGCAGGTATAGAGAGAGATCTGGACAAAAGTCTATAGCGCTATGATGCCCATGCCCCACTCACCTTCACCAGGTCCAGTGGATGCGTGCAGCAGGCAGCTCCGCACGAGGCGAGACCCCCGAAGTACCAGCGAGACATCCGTTTTTCCGTCATGATTCAGGCTCTACGTCTACGGCTGGTTAGTCGCTTCCTCTCCGCCACGATAGACTACTTCTCCTTCCCTCTCCTTCTCACTCATACACACACAGACAGCAGCAGAGATAGATAGAAGCACTGCACAGCTAAAAGGATAACCTCGTTAATCTTCAGCCGTAGAGATGATTGGTGACGGCACGCAGGGACTTCGGGTTCCGGTGCGCACGCGGCATCCCGTTGGTTGGGGGCGTTGTGTGTGTGCGTATGTATGAGTGTATTCTCCTCCTCTCTAATCAAAGAGCATGATATGCCGGGTCAGTGGTGGGTGTGCGAGCAGCCAATTGCCTCAGCGAGTGCAGGAACGGCCTCCTGGCCACCCCTGAATGAACCAAAGGCCAAGGTGACTAGCAGACAGCAAATTAACAAACAACGCGTTTTCAACTGCCCTTTTTCCTCCGCGAGTTCTTTCCGTGATGGTGCCTCCCCTGCCTCGCTCACATACTCTGGTCTCACCAACGTGAGAGCGCCGCAGGGTCTTAAAGGTACAGCACTGCCAAACTAAGCTGATTCAATTGTTAGAATTGTACACTGTAGCTTTAAGTACCACGGTTCTCTACATTCTTCGAGTCAAACTTTTTTTGTTCTGTCACTGCACATCGACCGAATCACGCTGTTACATTGTACTTCACACAAAGCTATTGCGCATCGTCAGTACTCCACAGTGAGGCAATAGTATAGGCGCTGAGCAGATTAAGTTACTTTGGAAAACAAGCCTATGAGCCCAAAACAACATCCACAAATTCTATATCTAGGTCAACAAATTCGCGTTCCCCATCCACTGCACAGTAGCGCATAATGCACAGCAGTGGGAAAACTAAAAGAAAGATGTCCTGAGCACTTTTTTGCGCATATTATGCACCTGCACACATTAGAGTATTGCTGATGGAGCAGCGAGTGGGCACGAATGGACGTAAATGAGGGGGGGATTTAGAGAATGCTTATAAGATGCAGTACAAATAAAATCGATTAGTAGACTGTGTAATGCGTATGGTATTTATAGGCAGAAATGGCAGACAAAGAATAAATGTTTTGTGTGATGGCACGGAATCCACCATAGCTAGGTGCAGACACGTCAACTGACCCGTATAAAAGCTTTTTCTTATAGTCTGTTTTAATACTGGCCAAATGAAGTTACTTAAAATCATTGGTTTCGATCATAGATCACAGTTGGGGCTGAAACAGATAGGCCTAGTGCATGGTCAGATGTGAATTTTAAATGTTAACATTCAAATTCACATTCAGCATGGCCAGAGCCCTCTAGCACGCAGCATGTTTCTTCTGGACCAATAAAGTATCTATCTATCTATCTATCTATCTATCTATCTATCTATCTATCTATCTATCTATCTATCTATCTATCTATCAGTAACATGCTAAAGTAAAATCAATCCACCTGTCCATCAACCTCCTGGAAGTAACATTCTAAAGTATCCAAAGGCATCTGAGGCAACAAGCTGTAAGTAGTTTTACTGTGTCATGTGGACAAAATCCCCACTGCACTGTACAAAGACAGATCAGAGATGTGTGTAAGTCACCTAAACGTAATGACTTTTTGCATGTATGTGTGTATTGATGGATGTGTGTATTTATGTATGGATGAATGGATGGATGGATGTGTTGTATGTATGCATGCATGCATGGATGTATGTATGTACGGATGAATGGATGTAGCCTATGTATGTTTGCATCTATCTATCTATCTATCTATCTATCTATCTATCTATCTATCTATCTATCTATCTATCTATCTATCTATCTATCTGCTTAGTGCTGCTGCTACACCTACTCCTGTTACTACTACACTTACTGTTGCTCCTGCTAAAACACCTACTGTCACTCTTACTGCTACTACTAGTGGTCCTCCTGTAGATTCAACCAATTCCCCTCCTGTCACTGCCCTTACTGCTATTTTTTGTACTGGTGGCACTACAGCAGCTACTCTTTCTTTTTTCTGGAATAAATTCTAAATTCTGGTCTTTTTGGACTGGATCAGACATTTTTGGACTGAGAGTAATATGTTTCTGACTGTAACTAACCATTTCAGTTGTCAGTAAAAGTCAGTAGTCAGTAAAAAGTCAGTCAGTAAAAAGAAATCACAGATCACACAGACATCATTATTTAGATATTTTTAATACATTTTAAATTTTAGCCAAAGCATTTTTGTTTACAAGGTGGTGTATCATTGCTGGTCATTTTGTTTGAAAAAGAAAAAAAAAAAACGATAACCATAATTGCAAGCAATAATATTCAATCCCCATCAAAACAACTCAGATGCTCCCTCTTTCCTATTTTGATGTTTATGTCCTCTGATTATCTTTCTCTATGAATTTTCATAATTTGCCACTGCAGCTGCTAGTCCTGCCACTGCACCAATTGCTGTTCCTGCTACTGCTCCCAGTGCTCCTCCCAGCCCTGCTACTATTGGTCCTCCTCCTACAAGTGCTGCTCCTCCTACTGCTCCTGCTACAGCCGTTGCTCCTACTATGGCTCCGGCTCCTGATACAGCTGCAGCCGCTACTCCTACCAGTACTCCTGCTGCTGCTGCTCCTCCTACTAACATTGCTGCGGCTCCTATTGTTACTCCTGCAACAATTGCTGCTACTGTTGCTGTTTGTCCTTCTCTTGCACTTACAGCTCCTCCTCTCTCTTCTGCCACTCCTGTTTTAGCTGTTCCAGCTCCTAATGCTACTGCTCCTACAGTTGCCCCTATTGCTGCCCCCGTTGCTCCGACTGCTGCTGCTGCTCCTGCTCCTAATGCAATGACTGTTGCTCCTACAGCTGCTGTGGCTCCAACCACTGCTCCTTGTGCTGCTGCTTCCATTGCTTCTGCTATGGCTTCTCGTATTGTTCCTGCTACTGCTTGCAGTAATCCACGGACTATTGCTGATAAAAATGATCCTTCTTCATCTCCTTTTCCTGCCTCTGCTCCTGCTGCTATTCCCGCCATCTGCCTCTTTGCCTTCCTCTTGCTCACAAGCTTGTAGTATTAATTGAGAAACAAAGGAAGGATTATTTGTTACAGTTAATTTTAGCTTAAAGTCAACCCATTGACATTCTTTACAGCTCCTACTTTTGATTAAAAATGTTTGAGTGATGTCCTTGTTACAGATACAATTCATGATTTTATTTGAAATTATAGATGTTCTTCAAACTTTGTTTTTATTTAAAAAGCCACTTTTTATAGCAACTGTAACATTTGTGATTTGCACAACAAATGAAATGATGCAAGAACAGTGCTATCTGTCAAACATTGCAGAGGTGGTGTGATGGTCTGCTTTGGAAGTGATCTACCTCTGAAAAAGACTGCAGGTATGATTTGCTATGTTTCCTATTCACAAATTTCAACTTTTGAGTGGTAGGCTAGTGTTTGCATGTGTGAGTGTCTCCTGTGCCGTCTCTCCTTAGACCCTGAATCACGACCACTTTCTTTCTGTTCTTTCTGTTCTTTCATTCCAGACCCATGAATAATCGAAATGATTTTTAACGTTTTCTATTTTGTTGTCAATCAATCAAATTATGATTATCATATTAATTTAATTTTAAATGCACTAATGCATTGTTTAGCCTAATCATTCTACCACAATTGCTTGAGAGCGAAAACTTTACTTGTTCTTAACAAGAAAGTCCTGTGAGCAGTTATTTTGTTGCATCCTTCACTTGCTTTGCCCTTTTAAGCTACTATTAGCACACTAGCAAACATCTGCTTTCACTTAGGACATTACATTTACATTTATGCATTTAGCAGACACTCTTATTTAAAGTATTTAAAGAGGATAAACACTCAAGCTACAACACAATTAAAACTAAGAGTGCTAACATGAAATTGGCAGATGAAAGTGCAGGAGTAATAAAAGTGCAGTGAAGAAAGAGTGAGAGGTGCATTGTAAATGCACTTCAGGTATTCAGAAGTTTTTCTTGAGGGTGAAGAGGGCATCTGTTGCTCTGGTAGCACCAAAAAGAATCACCAGCTATCTTAATGATACAAATAATTAGGCTACTTTATTTTGGGCAGGGTGTTTCTTATATCTGACAAAGAGTAGCTTAATAGCTCGTTGGTCTTTAAGCCCCTTTTCATTCTCCTTCGCAACACCTTTCTGTTAGTGACCAGTTAGTTTGCATTAAGCCGAATACACCGGGAAACTAGCTACAGTAAGTGAAAATACCGCATGCCAAGTGGGGAGAAAGAGGATGAATTAATTGGGTTATACCAAGTCCTCTACAAGGGGGAGACACTATGTCAGATGAGTAAATATATTACTTCTGTTGGCTTTTAAATGAAACTAAATCAAGACAAACGGCAAAGTATTTATGATAGATAGTTTAATAGTAATAATTTTAATAATTTTACAGTTATATAATTATATGGGGGGTTATATTTTTTGCAGGTGTCATAATCCAACTAACCCCGTAAAAATTACGCGCCTGACTGTGTTCAACAGTGGGGTTAATTTTAGTGTTTTCTTTCACATTTGGATCTCTCCTATAAACTTGCTAAAAAAAAACTCGTCCACAGTAACACCGTAACCATCGAAGTTCCAAGACATTTAACGTTACCTGACAGCAGAGATGGGTGTTTAGAAGAAACTGATTGAACTATCTGCAATATACGTTTAGAAAAACACTAGGCAAAGTAGGAAGTCTGGGAGGTTCCTTAAACAATCCATGAAATCCAGCATCCTGAAGTGGTCAAAATATATTGAAAAAATTAAGCCAAAATCCAAAATCTCAAATACGCCAACAGTAGACGAAACAGCATGGATTAGCTTGGCTTGCTAACAGTGAGGAGATTATTGAGGAAGCTCACGCACTATTATGGCAAAAACGAAACTGAAAGCACCAGATTTGCTAACACTAAAGCATTGTATGCTGTCAGCTCACCAGAGGTAAAATAGACAAGGTCTGCCAGTAGGTGGCAATGTTGCAACTTTCAGGTGTTCTGGGGGTCTTGCTGATAACCAGTCATATTGTGCATAATTTTAGATAAGCCTGAATGAGCAGACATTCCCTCATCTGGGTCAGTCTTGCAGATTGCTTTTAAGTTACAGCTTGAATGATGAGGCATTTTTAGGCAAAACAAAACAATGCATTTAGCACATACAGAGGCAAGGCACATTTTCCAAAAAAAAAAGTTCTAAAAGAACAAAATTGTTTTGTGTCAACGGAGACATGGATTTCAAGACATTTGTAAAGGAGCGAGAGGAGTTTGAGATTGATTTTTATAGCTGGGCTTATGATTTGAGCTGAAATCTTGAAGGAGAAATTCCTGCAAAGACAGACCTGGAGTCCAATCTGCTT
This sequence comes from Tenualosa thibaudeaui, assembly GCA_027481765.1. Lineage (NCBI taxonomy): Eukaryota > Metazoa > Chordata > Actinopteri > Clupeiformes > Clupeidae > Tenualosa > Tenualosa thibaudeaui. The sequence continues at coordinate 248,759 of JAIFZK010000182.1, forward strand.
TAAACTTAAGCAGAATTTTACATACAGTTGTGAGGGGTTTGAAAAAAAAAAATAGATCAACAATTAGGAATGAATGGTCAAAAACCTGTTGGAAACCATACAGGGATTTTTCTAATAATAATAATAATAATAATAATAATAATAATAACGTTATTATTATTATTATTATTATTATTATTATTAGGCCTCACTCTATTCTGTCTTTTGGTTCTCACACAGCAGAGAACTCCTATAAAAGACTGGATCTGACAAATAATATGGATCTGACATGACCTACATATTTTTGTTAAATGTTCTTGTGTGTTTAAGGAGAAAAGGGAGTGGGAGGTCATCTCATCAAATAAGTGTTACTATGGAAATGGATTATGGATTGTGCTTTGAAGTGTTCCCAAACAAGCTTAAAGTGTAAAAATTCAAACCTCTCTGTCTCATTTTGATGTTCAGCTATTGACTTTTTTGTGTCAAATAAATCTGGTACATCAACAAGCTAATTCATTTAGTTAGAACACCCTATAGTATTTATTTTTTTAAAGTTAACAAAATAAAATGAATAAAAAATGACAATATGGGCACTGACAGTATGAATAGAACATGGATGATTTTTTATTACCAACAGGATCCTTACAAGATTTTGTCACCTTTACCAACTGATTTCCACTGAAATAAAGTAACTTTAGTTTTAGTTGTGATTAATAGCCTACACATTATAGATCTTGCTTGTTATGTACCAGTCAACAGGTGGCACTGTTGCACTTCACCCTCTCTCAGGCTTTGCTTAATCCATGACCGACTCCTTTAGTACAGGGCCAACAAAAGTCTTCAGTGCATATTTAATTTGAATGTTGCACCATTTAGATCATTTTCTTATTGCTTGTTTTGATTAGATTTTTTTCTCTCTTTTCCCTGTATTAATGCAGATAGCCTCAGCTGCTTCTGCTACAACTATGGCTAGTGCTATTCCTGCTACAGCACCTAATGCTGCTCCTACCACTGCTCCTACTCTCCCTACTACTGCCCCCCCTGTAGATCCTACTAATGATCCTCCTCTTGCTCCTGCTAGTCCTCCAGTTACAGCTGTTGCTCCTAGTATTGTTCCACTTCCTGCTAATGCTGCTGCTCCTACTGCTACTGCTAATCCAACTGCGAGTCCGGCTCCTCCTATCACTGACACCACTGCTGTTACTGCTACTGCTGCTACTGCTACTGCTGTTACTGCCACTGCTGTTGTTACTGCTGTTTTCCCTGATTGTGCTGCTACTGTTATTGTTGCTCCTACAGCTGCTGCTGTTGCTCCTGTTGCGCCCCCTGCTCCTACTCCGATTGCTGCAGCGACAGCTCCAACTGCTGCTCCTCCCGCTACTTCTATGAGTGCTTGCAGTGCAACGTGTATTATTAATTCTATTACCATGCATGTTGCCACTCCTACTGGTCCAACAATTGCTTCCAGTCCCGCCATTATCTGCTTTGTTCTTATAAAATCCCCTCACCTAAGTTGGCCTGAACCTGCTCCATTGTGAATTTCACATCCACGCTAATCACCTGCAGGAGGGTACAAGGGTAAGCAGGGATTCTTCTTAAAAATCTTTTGTTCAGTTTATTGGCCTTTTCTTTCTCCAACTGATCATGGCATATCAGTCAATACAGTCTGTCTCTCACTTTGCAGCACGACGCAGCAGGTTTCAGTTCCAGATTTGATAGAAAACTTTTATCTGAAACTCCAGAGGATGGTGATGATCTGTCCACTCTATGATTGGCCCAGAGATACTGTGAAGAAACAATCAGGCAGTGTTGAGGGAAATTACTCAAAAAGGACGTAGTGGTAATAATTACTTCAGTTGATTGAATTAGATTATTTTACACATTCCTAATTTTGGAAAGTAACTTATTAACGTTTAGAAAACTTAATATACGTTTAGAAAAACACTAGGCAAAGTAGGGAGTCTGGGAGGTTCCTTAAACAATCCATGAAATCCAGCATCCTGAAGTGGTCAAAATATATTGAAAAAATTATGCCAAAATCCAAAATCTCAAATACGCCAACAGTAGACGAAACAGCATGGATTAGCTTGGCTTGCTAACAGTGACGAGATTATTGAGGAAGATCACGCACTATTATGGCAAAAACGAAACGAAAGTAACTTATTAGGCTGCTCTCTACTTCACCATTTGCTATTACCCTTTTACTTTACTATAGACTTGGCTCATGCAGAGAGTGTGGTTTTTGCGACATCTGCACATATTGTAACTCCACAATGAAGTAACATTTTATCATGTCTTTTGAACTGCAAATCAACATTTGTTCATGAAGTCTATTCTTGCTAGAGTTTTATGGATTCCACCCATGGTTGCATCAGCTATAACTGACCGGCAGAAAATGTGATGGATAGGTTGGGTTCCCAGGCTAAATAATCATATTTGAACATACATATTGAACATTCAACAATAAGTTGTGATACACTTTACCTCAGTAGTCGGTCAGCCTCATCAGTTCTTCAAACACCCATCAACTACTCTTAAAAACAATTTGTGAGACTTTAAATGCCAAAGCGCTGAGAAACGTGACACTTTTTTTATGAGAAACAGGAAATACGACATCAAAACTGGAAGTCTGTGGTTTGACTTCAGATACCAAAGTTTTTCAGTTTGCTGTGGTTACATTTGACCTGACAGAAACTGTTGAGACCTGAATTTCACTCTGAGCCTTGGCAGAGTATGTGAAAAACTGCACATCAGTGGTTGAAAGTTGTTTCTTTGCTATGGAAACTTTATACATAGCATGCTTAAGGGAAAACTGCATGCATCTCTTGTTCTGTATGTGTTGTAAATTTATTATTAATTATTAGTTTTAACTTGCTGTTACCTTAATTCAATGACATTTTATCTTTTTATATTTGCTTATTCAACACATTTTTTTTACAGCAAACACATTTGTGTTTGTCAACTTTGTCTTTGTCTTCTAAAGCTCTTCTCTGAATCCCAGAAAACAATACATCTAGATTAACAGTGATGTCATCAGTATAAACCATTTATATGCTGGTTGAATGGAGCACTCTGTCGGTCATCATTTAAATGAGAAAGAAGATACTGAGGAATGTTGCAGGGCATAAGCAGATCTAATTGAAGTAAATGAAACAATGAGAAAGATATTGTACTTGGTTCACATTGTTACATCACAGGAAAACACCAACCAGGAGATGGCACTGTTGCATGTTCCCCATACCATTAAGGCTGTCTGTGTACAGTGTATGAACAACATGTTCATACAAAAACCCTCATAAATGTGGCTGTTGTAGAAACAATACCTATTCTAAACAAATTCCAGATAAACTTGAATGATCAGACATTCTCTCATCTGGATGCTTGCCTTCCAGGTATCATTATCTTGTTCTCAGAGATCGGCACAGATACATCAAAAAGTATTTTTTGTTACAAATAACAAATACATGCTTATCAATTGTAACAAAATACAACAAAATGACTGGTCTGTAATTGTACTGGTCTGTAAAAGTAATTTGAAAATACAAAAAGTTAGTTATTTGTTAGTCATTACACATCACTTATTAATACCATATTCTGCATAAGCTTATTCTACCCATCGTAGACCATTGACTAACAAATTCTCCAGTATTACTTCCTAATTACAGCTTATTCATGAATTATGATATTAATATGCGTCGCTCAGTAAGGGGCTTATAAGGTGCTAGTGCAACAGGAACAGGTATTCTCAGGAACAGTTACTCAATCAAAGCCCAATTCATTATTCAATTACTCAATCAAAAAAATGTAATTAGGAGTTATTTGGACAAGATTAGAACTTGTAGCTTTGGGTTTTGTTCCTATGAACTGACCATCTTTTTTCAGTATTACTGAAGAAGAATAACTGTTGTTCTACCGTCTTATAAGCCCCACACTAACCAAAGCATATTAAAATCCTAATTCATATACAACAACTATCTTACTATCTACGAATAAACAGTAATTGGGAGTTAATATTGGAAAAATTCTGAATTATGAATTGAATTGAATAACGTCATGCAGAATAAGGTATTAATAAGTGATACGTAGTGACTAACTAATGGCTAGTATGCTATTAGTTTGCATGTTAATAAGCAGCTAGTTAATGGCGGATCTGTGTGTGCTAATATGAAGTGTTACCAAAAAATATGTCATTTGAATAGTCATAGTGAATAGCCTTGGGGATTTTTCTACTTGCTTATATTTTTGTGTCTCACATCTCAGAGAAAATTTACAGAAAGCAAGTTTATAAACAGCAAGTTTTAAATGTTCAGTTCTTGGATGTTGTTTTGCCTGAACAGCACAGTAGAGAGTGACAGGAAACGAGTAGGCAAGGGAAAGATGAGAAAAACTTGGGAAATGACCTTCGATCAGAACTGAACTCGGGTCCTCGTGTTTATGTCATTGACACCACAGCCAACTGTCCTTTGCCCCCTAATTATAATCTGGAAGGACCCCTTCCATTATCTTTGAACCTTTATTTCCTGCTCCCCTAACACAAGGACCTACAACACAGGGGTCAATGAATCTGATATGAATACCATAGTGAGATTGATGTTAAGACTTTTTTTTCAGGTGTAGTTTGATTTTTTCCTCTCTGACAAATATAAACAGCAAAATATGTATTTTGTAATTAAAATAATATTTTAAATACGGTTAATTCAAGTACCGCCCATCTCTGACTGAAAGTAGCATGTCCGCAGTCATCTTCAGTCTTTATTACACCTCCTGGTTGACACCTGCATATCTTCAAAGTCAGGAGCAGTCAGTCAGGTTCATCCTGAACACCTGTTCCAGTAAGTCATGTGATATGCTCTGACCAAATCACATAGCAGAACAGCTGAAACTGGGATGGCAAGTTCTCTACGGCCCTGTTCCCCTGTCTTTCAGGTTTTATCCCAGCACAACTGCTTTTCCACATGTTGACCCATCTACCCAGTGCTTATACAGACACATTCAACCCAGGTGCTCGATCTTCCCTGTCTTATGGACTATTTTTGACTTCTAATTCTTTTTCTCTAAATCGTCATGGTTAAGTATAGCTGCTGTAAGTCCTGCTATTATCCCAATTGCTGTTCCTGCTACTGCTCCAAGTGCTCCTCCCAGCCCTGCTCCTATTGGTCCTCCTCCTACTAGTGCTGCTCCTCCTACCGCTCCTGCCACAGTCATTGCTCCTACTATGGCTCCGGCTCCTGATACGACTGCGGCCGCTACTCCTACCGCTACTCCTGCTGCTCCTGCAGCTCCTGTTGCTACGGCTCCCACTGCCACCATTGCTGTTGCTCCTATTACCGCAACTGCCACAGTTCCTGCTACTGTTGCTGTTCCTCCTACTCTTGCACTGGCCTCTGCCAGTCCTCTTTCTGCTGCTTCAACTCCTAATACTGCTTTTACTGTTGCCCCTATCACTGCTCCTGTTGCTCCGACTGCTGTCGGTGCTCCTGCTCCTAATGCGATGACCGTTGCTCCTACAGCTGCTGTGACTCCCACCACTGCTCCTTGTGCTGCTGCTTCCATTGCTTCTGTTATGGCTTCTGCTCTTCCTTCTCCTACCACTTGCAGTAATCCATGTCCTATTGCTGATAGAAGTGATTCTTCTTCATCTCCTTTTCCTACCTCGGCTCCTGCAGCTATTTCTGTCATCATGTTTGCCTGCCAGTTGCCTAGTACCTTGTAGTAGCCACCTCCGTTTTTCAACACCATGGCCTCTATCTTCTTCTTTAGCTCTCGGACCTGAGTTCTGTCTTTACTCTTGTTGTTGAACATGTGATATCTACCCCCAAAATCTATGACAACAGATGAAAGAGTAGAATTTTTCTGCAGGAAAGCCTCTACTGGTTCTTCCAATGTATCTCCATGAGTGAAGAGTATCATGGTGTATTTTAAAGCTCCCTCACCAAACGTCTCCTGGATCCATTTCACTGCGTCTCTCTCCTCCGCTGTTAATCTCACATCCAGTCTGATCACCAGCAGGAAGACATGAGGTCCAGGAAGGGACAACTCAACACACTTTTTAACCTCTTTTTCCAACTTGTCTGACGTCTCTTCTGTAAGAACTAATCCTGGTGTGTCAATCAATATAAATTTTCTACCACTTATTTGGCTTTGTAGCTTACTGCAGGTTTTGGTCGCAGATTTGACTGAAAATGTTTTTTTTAAAATCCCCCTGCCCACGATGGTGTTTCCTGAGGCGCTCTTTCCACTCCTGGTTTTGCCCAGCAGTACAACCCTCAGAAGAGACACTGCAGAGAAAGTCACAATTTCCTTAGACATGAACTGTAATTGTAGAAGAAAGGTCAGATCAGCCACTTAGGGAATTACATATTTTTTTGTGTTTTTATAGAAAACAAATCAAAGGATTATTTTGGGGGGGAAAAAAACATGGTTCAAAGGTGGCATTCGTTTCAGTAAATGAAACAAAAAAAATGATTAATAAACATTTCACTTTACAGCTGGTTAAAGAAACCCTGGTTCAGAGATTGATTAGACTAGATTAGAATATTAATGAAAACCAAAAGCCAATGCATTAATATGGACAGTACATTGCAATGTCATATAAAATAGAGCAGTACTTTATTTGCCCTACTGACAACTTAGGATAAATTCTTTTAAAAATAGAAGATTTACTCACTTTCTGAAGGATGAGACAGGATATTTCCTTGTCTGTGTGAGAGATCTGCACACAATCATGATGGTTATTTGAAATGCATGCACTTTTTCTCAAAAAAAAAAACAAAACTTAAATCACTTGTGTAATTGTACACAGAGACACCACGACATGGTGTACGACATTCATACACAACCATGTAAACGTGCATACATACATACATACATACATACACACATACATACATGCATGCATGTAAACATAGTTGTCAATTTGACCTGATTTAAATATGGAAAATATTTTTAATGATCCATATCCTCCTGAGACCCAGCTATTCATTTTTGTAGTGGACATCAGTGTATGTGTCATTTTTTTCGATTATAAATGATGCCCAAATTTTCTACGGGCTAAATACATATCTATATCTATCTATCAGTCTAAGTCTTATAAGTGAATCACCATTCATGCCAACTTTCTAAAGCCAATTTTACTTCCTAGAGGATATCCTAGGCTTTCTGGTGATACGACAAATATGTGGGTGGGGTTATCAGATCACACAAACTTTATTTACAAATGAAATTGTCTCGTACCAATGAGTCTCAACTTTAATTCAGAGAGCTCAGTGTGGCAGATTTGTTATTGTTTGACACCAGTGATGTTAGTTGGAAAAATACAATGATATGACATCTTCAAGCATATTCAACAAGTGGGTTAAGGATATGTGCTGGGATCGTTCTCCAAAGACCAGATGAACACATGCAAAAATATGGCCATACGACTTGCATGTTTTCTTTTTGTATAAAAACAGCAACAAAACATCACAACCAAATAGAGAAGCGTCAGTGTCTGACAGATCCCTTCGACTGACCTTCAGATGAAGATGTAGCTGTAACCCTGTATCTCAGTTGTCCTCTCTTTACAGCTTGAGGTCAGCCCATTGACACTGAATAGAGTTCCTGCTTTTCAACAAAAGTCAGATTCAAATTCATCAAAGTTCATCCTTAAGTCATCAAGTTCATCATTAATTGCAAATGCACCATTACAAGATTGCAAGAAAACGTTTTTTTCTTTGCCATGGATATCATCAGCAGACAGTAAAGTGTAAAGTACCTTGCAATTTAGCAAGGCAGAGGTCAGATATTCTATGTTCTTTTTGGAGCCATCTTGTCTCTGAACGGGAGTAAAAGAGCTTATTTAGTGATAGCTGCTCTGTAAATGGCACTGCTATGCTCTGTTCTGATCCTTGAAAGATTCAATAAAATATCTTGTTTAAGACGACAAACGTTGCAATAACAAACAGGTCGTACAAGCTCCTTGCCCATGTAGAAACTCTTTGTCTGTCTTGACTCTACAATTCACCCATTTAAATCAAGCACGTTGCTAGAGTGAGAGTTATCTTTAGCCTGTTTATCTTTTCTATCTAGGGGAATCCACTGTTTATATGCCGAGTGAGATACCTGAGGATGGATAGATGAAACATGGGGCAGTGAAGACCAAAAATACATGAAAATGTATTTTTTAAACACCAAAATACCATAGCCTACCCATGTCATCCATTTTTATATTTTGAAAATATTCAACAAAAACTAATCCAGGGAAATTGTAAACCCTCGACCTGTCTGACCGTTTATTCTTCCATTCCTACACTGACAATTTACAGAGTGAAGATTATGTGAGAACAACAGATAATCTCTGAAATATGAGGCGTGCCACATACCTACAACCAGTCGATAAAATCAATACCACAAGTCATGAACTTGCCAGTGTTACGCAACCTAACTACTACACAACCTTACCCTTAACCCTACTTACGTAACCTAACATAACATAACCTTAAACAGAATGTGGGTGTGACATCATGAGACCTGGATAAAATTTCCGGAATAACTTGCAATAGCATAACTGGTTCCACAATGTTCTGACTGGATGACTGTGATCATCCAACTCCCAACATGCTCCAGAAGTAAATGGTGGCTTATTGAGGCAGAATGTTGACATGGCATAATAATAATAATAATAATAATAATAATAATAATAATAATAATAATAATACAGCATGAAAAGGTTATTAGGGTTATTATGACTTGTACTGGGCTTCAATACCATAGTTACATTTATTTTAAGAGCCCTTACAAAATGGCTGAGATGTCAGTGAATTTTAAAAGTCAAATGTAAAGATGTCAGAGGTTTAGCTAGTTGCACTGTAAAAAAAAGAGACAAAAATGCATGGAGAGTGAGGGACCCAGTGGACAGACTATGACAGACAGTCAGATACAGTATGTAGCAATGGGGCTTAGTGTTTTCTGTCATGCTCTGTCTTGTGTAATAAACTCATTATTAAAAAAAAAAAATTAAATATTAAAGTTATTATTTACCTGGAAGGGACACATATTAGGTAGAAACTGACTGAATTCACTGCAGTATCCATTTAGATTAACACTCGGCAATGAGGTTCTTTGAAAAATCCAGGCAGGAAATCCAGCATCCTGATGTGGTCAAAACATAGAAAAAAAATCGAAACCCAACAGCGGATAAAAAAGGCTGGAAAAATGACACAGGGCTTGAACAGTGATAAGGTCCTTGAGAAGGCTCACACACTAACACAGCAGAAATGAATGTGAAAGCAGGGATTACATACAGCAGCTGAGGAGGTAAGTGAAAACCCTTGAGACACCTGCAGCGTCAAGAACTGGGTGGTGCAGTCAAACGTGAGAACACTAGGAGCTGGAATATCAAGACTGACAGTAATTGGTGCTTACATGATGTATAGTGTCTGGGACAAATGTTGAACAATTGTTACTCTTTTCATAAGGTATGAGAGTCATAAATTATATGTTTTGCTGTTTCACAGCTAGCACAGATTATAAACTGGAAAACTGATGTTGTTATCAGGGTCAGGCACATTACCCATGTTATGCCACCACTTTGCAATCTTATTACCACCTCGAATGTGCAATATACGTATGCCATGTCGTTCATTATCCCTGACTGAAGAGTCACCCTGGCTAAATAGTTCCACCAGACCTAACTGTTGTATAATGTTCTGTAAATGCTGGTAATTTAGGTTAGTTATTACTTTTATGTGTCTATCAAGAGTGTTTCTTATTCAACACAGGACACTGGAGGGTTTGTAGTTCTAAAGTGCATTTACAAGATCTAGTCTATGTGACAAATAAGCATTTAGGAAGGACATGGGCGGAACTGGTGGCCCGCCCCTGGGCAGACTATCATTTTAAAAAACTGTTATGTCACACAGAACGTTTGTTCAGCCCACGGAATTTTATCTCCACCCATTCGGTTTCTGCATAGATGCATATATTGCTGCATGGACAAACATTTTGCTTAGATGGGGAAAGGTGTTTGCACAAGCATCAGTGACCAAAACTGGTGGTGGAGCAACAATTACTACAACTACTTCCCAAGTGCCTGGGACAGGTGATCTTTTAGTTTTAGCAAATCATTGTTAAAATCCTGATGTATTACTTGAGTTAACAAGTTGGATAGTTTGAACAAAGATATAGATGATACATGAATGACTAATATTCAAAAAGTAAGAAATAGCCTCTGTTCCAAGAAGTGGGAGGGCTCCATTCACCTGTCACCCACTACACCCCTAAATACATTAATTTCTGACCTCATGTTCATGAGTTAGACCTCAGAATGACTTCTACATATCACAAGATATGCCACCAAACATGTCACTGTTCCCAGACATGTTTTTCTATATATAAAATCTGAGACATAAGATGAGATTGTGTTTCAGTTGTGCAACGTTTGGGAAACAGTGACATGATTAACTAAAGTTTCATTTATGAAGACGATGATACATATTTTTGTACCTTGAGATTTTTCTCACTGATTACAACTGACATCCCATTCCAAATAAATCCTGTGCAACAGTTCAGTATCTGAAGCTCTCATCAGTAGCCTACACAGTGACTTTCCTATTATTTCAAGACCAGTCACTAAATGGCACTGTTACCCTTTTCCATCACAAACTGCATAATCAGCGACCAACTTCTTTTCTACATAGTGGCTAGTAACCTCAATCCTCATTCTACTCAGACTTTACACTTATTTGAATCACTGCTTGCTTGTCTTTACCTCTTGGCTCGCTCTTTACTTTCTTTTCCTCCCTGCTGCTGACACAGCTTCTCCTACTCCTCCTTTGAGTGTGATGCCTGCTGCTGCTGCTACTACTGCTGCTCCTCCTCTGACTGTTAGCTCTCCGATCGATGCTCCTACTGTTGCTGCCATGGCTGCTCCTCTTATACCTACATTTGCTGCTCCAGATGTTCCTGATGCTCTTACTTCTCCTGACATTGTTGCTGCTGCTGCTGCTGCTGTTCCTGCTCCTACTGCTTCGTTGAGTATCGCTCGTCCAATCACTCGTCCAATCACCCTTAGAATCTGTCCCACTCCGTCAACCACTTTCACTATTGCTTCTGCTAGCTCCCTGTTTGCTCCTGTGCCTTCTACTTCCTCTACTGCAGCTGCGACACCTTCCATTGCTCCAACTATTTCCAGTATCTCCCTGAACACGTCCCATTTGTTTATCCCCTTGTAGTGTCCTCCTCTGTTCTCCACAACCATGGCCTCCATCTTCTCCATAAGTTCTCTGACCTGATTCCTATCTGCGCTTTTGTTGTTGAACACATGATATCTACCTCCTGCTTCTTTAATTAGTGATGACAAAACTGGAGTTTTCTGCATAAAGTCCTCCACTGGTTCTCCTTGCAGTGCATCTCCATGAATGAGGAGCACTATGTTGTATTTTAAAGCTTCCTTGCTGATCAAAGCAGCAGAGCTTAAAACTATTGAAAATATTGACCCAGCCAGGTCAAACAACCCCACTGATTAAGAATACGCCTGCAGCCATGGGCGTTACTGAGCATGTTAAAATTTTTACCCTTCATTTCTAGTTTGGCAGTGACATTGCTCCTGAACCAAATACTCTCACTTTTTAATACTTATTGTAATTGATAAATCCTAAGCATCCTCAATAGTAACATTTCTAGGGGTTACCTGATGAACAAAACTGGATTTTGTGCTGTAATATGTTTGTAATGAAATATATATCAAAATGTAGACAAGCATTGTACAATCAGCCATATTTTACATTCTTCTTTTATTTTTATCTTTTCTATCTTTTTTCTGTCTTTTCTGGGTCCATCCAAGTAAAACCGCATCCATGGGGGAAGAAGAGATATCCACCTTGCACTGCCACCATGTGGCTTACAATGCTCATTGCATGTGCAAGCTGTTCTGCTCTGCTTTGAGATGATCCAAGTTTCTCATTTCATTTGAGCCAAGTACTACAGAAGCAAACACAGACAGTATGTATAACGTCACTTTTCCTTGGTTTAATTTAAGATATACTTTTTGTATGAAAAGACCACAGTGGATGTACTTCAGGCCTGTCATGTTTACAGTGATATCACATACTCTGTGACAAGGCTATGGCCTGAAGTTTTTTTTTCTTTAAGTTACAGTAGTAACAGTTAACCAGTGTTAGATGATTCTGTGCCACTTCACCATATTGTGCTGTGTTGTGTCTCATAGCTGTGGATTGAGGTCATGCATAATGTAATCTAACACCAGAAATGCAGAACATAGACTTGCCTTTGTATGTCCTAACTGGCCCACCATTGTTCTCTCACAGCAGACCATCTCTCTCTCTCTCTCTCTCTCTCTCTCTGTGTGTGTGTGTGTGCGTGTGTGTGTGTATGTGTCATAGTTGTGTGCTGTAATTCTTTGACGTGTGCACATGGTCAGTGTGGGAGTAAAAGATGTTCTTAGTGAAATATTAAACATGCAATCATTAACCCCCAGAACACCCACAATGCATTTCACTTCACCAGCACCCACATTGGTTCTATCTGTCAATGTCTACCATTCTCTATTTTATTCCCGCTCTCTGTCTTTGGGATGTTCATATTTAGACTGTAAAACACACACTATATATACACACATTATATAATATATATATATAGACCATCTCTCTCTCTCTCTCTCTCTCTGTGTGTCTGTGTGTGTGTGTGTTTGTTTGTGTTTTAATCAATTGAAGAATTAAAACTAGAAAAGCATCTGCCAAGGCAACTGACACAACACACATTCCAGATGATGTGCTGGATTACAACCAAAATTAATCATTTGTTCCTTGTCCAAACACCCACGTTGTACGAAAATGTCATCCAAATCGGTGCAGTACATTTGTACACAAACAGACAGACAAATGCTGACAAACACATAATCTCCTTGGCGGAGGTAATAATGCCAGAAGCCCTGTAGAAAATACTTTTTACTAGTTCAAGTCATAGTGAAAATGGAACATTAGTAGCTAAACTCTTTATCTTACACATAGAAAACCAAACACTTGATGATTCACCTGAGTGTCTGAAATTATATTACATTAAACCAGGTCTATTTTTTATGTTTTACATCTCAAACCCTTTGGATAAGTAACACATTATTCATGCATTGTAAACTGGTGGATTAATCATGTTTGACATGCACCCAAAATGTAAACACACACACAAACGAAAACAACAAACAAAAAATTAAACAAACATGAACAGAGCACAGAAAACATAATATTAAAATGACATATTGTCAGTAACTGTAAACATTTATATTATTATTTACATCATATGCATTCAAATAGACATACAAAGTTGGAATAAAACACAGTTGTTTATAGTTTACTAAAACATGACCTGACAAGCTGCCATTCCATTGTTATATTTTGATATTTATGTTAATCACAAGACCCTAAGCAAACAACAGTCAGAATGAGTATGAAAATGTCAACCACACAAACAAAGTCACAATTTTTTTTTTAAAGATTCTTTCTCAAAATGAAATGAAATAGTTGTGAAGGATGAATCTCTGAGTGACAGAAGCAATTTAATCCACGTTTAATGTCCACGTACACAACACACAGACACACACAAACACAACTTTTAACCTTTCTGTCAAAAATGCATTTCCTTTTACCCAGCCCTCAATCTCTTGACATCATAGAGTTAAGTATCGGTATACTATACTCCTTATTCTAGTCCATAACACCTTCTTCATTTTAACCACATCTCCCATAACACTTGAAAATGTCTCTTCTGTTCTTCCAACATTTCCAACAGTAATGCATTGCTTTCTATACCTTAATGACATCCAGTATTCTCTATATTATGACATTCTATATTCTCTATATTATGACATATTATGACATTCTATATTCTCTAGTCCCCTTTCCATAGCTGTCACTTAATCACACCTCCCATCCATTCCACCCACATGCTCTTCTCTTTCCGCGATACTGGTTGAGTTCCAATATCTCTTGGACCCTAAGCCCTGAAGACGTAATTGTCATCAGTCAGCCAGTCATGAAGTAAATATACAAGCTGGTTACGATTTTGAGAGATTTGAGGGTCTGTAATTAATTTAATGTGTATTTAATGCAACACACAAATGCACACACACACACACACACACACACACCCTACTCTCAGACATATGCTTTCTCCTTCTTCCCTTCCGGGGGAGTAGGCTGGGGGTTGCCTTTCCCACCCCCATAGGCAGGAGCTGAAACTGCCACTCCTCTTCCTCCTCCACTGTTGGGCGTGGCAGAGCCGGCGTTGATCAGCGCCCCTCCCAGCAGCATGAGCAAAGCCACGACCCAGCCCAGGTAGAGGGCGGGCCCCAGCTCACGCTTGAGTGGCGCAGCCACCGCTGGATCGTAGAAGTCCCGCACCACCGCATACGCCGTCCAGCTCACAGGCACAAGGAACACCACCGCCACCGCGGCAAACAACGCCCCTCCCGTCCGAGCCAGACGCGCTTTGGTCTCCTGGGCACCCGCTCCGTCTCCGAGGCAGTTGGTGCACTTGAGGCCGAGCACAGCCAGGCCGAGTGCCAGCACGCCCAGCAGGAGGGAGAGGATGGCCAAGCAGCGGCGGAACTGGGTGCCCGGGGGCAGCGCCAGGCCCGAGTCGAAACTCTTGCACTGGGTGTGGCCCGAGCCAGGGCGGGCCAGGCAGGTCATCCAAAGCCCCTCCCACTGGGCCTCGGCCACCACCAGCTCCCCGCCCACGAAGGCCGACACGCGCCAGAAGGGGGCAGCGGTCACTAGGGCCGCGCCCACCCAGCCAGCCACAGCCAATAGCACGCCCAGCACCTGCAGACCTGTGGTGGCCATGGCAACAAGGATAGAGGGTAGAGAGAATGTGGGTAAACGTCAGAGATGAAAAGGAAAAAATTAAATGAAAGGGAGGTAGAAAGAAAAAACTAATGAGACTGTGAAAGCAATAGATTGTTATGGAAAGAGAGAGAGAGGAGCAAGGCGCAGTTAGAGCAATGGATGGTGATGGGGGAGGGGGGGAGGGTGAAAAAGGAGAAGAGATGGGTCCAGGTGGGGGAGGATTTCAAAGTCTGTTGCTTATGAGTCACAGATCGTCTATTCCACCATGAACTCAAATGATACGCATCTTCTCTCTGGTCTTTGTATTATCCATGGAGATACAGAGATGGTTTGGAGGCTGTGATCTCTCTCTTAATTGTACAAATGATAATGAGGATCACAATGATGAGGTGATGACAGGAAATGATGATGATGATGATGATGATGATGATGATGATGATGATGGCAAAGTTGGTGGTGGTGTCTTGAACCTGACAAGGGGAATCTCTGTCTCCATCTATGCAAGACCGGAATCACATTATAGTCTCAATCAAACCAAATATTTACAGTTAAATTTTCAATACTTGAGAATAATTTGGAGGTACAGTATTCACATTGACTCTTCGTATCATTGTCCTACACGGGAAACTATAATGTTATATAATGTTATAGAAGTATAACAACTTTAGGTGTTGCAGAAATGATAGATGTTATATATGTATAAATATAGTGCCATTCAGTTAGTTAGTGTAAAGATTAAAGATGTATTATTTTATTATATAATAAAAGTATAATAGTATAATGTAATACTCACATAAGAGGAAATCAGGACAGAAGAGTCTCCATGTGTGTATGCTGAAGCTGTTCTGACTGATGCTCTGTGTTAACTGTGTGTCTGGCTAGCAGTCACTGTATGGAAACTATCCAGTGGTGTAGGAGGAAAGCAATGTCTCTCTCTCTCTCTCTCTCACACACACACACACACACACAGTGGGAGAGTGGGCTACTACATTTGCAAATATTATGCTGGGAGGACACACAAACAAGGACAGAAACAGCAACATTGTCCTATCTGAATGTCTTTTTATGTAAACTGAACTGTATGGGAGACCAGGCCATGATTGGGTAGGTTTTGGGTATATCCACTAGGTGGCATTGTACTAGGTGGTTGACTATGTGCTCTGTTGAAAGTGGGCCATGTGACAGTTAGTTACAGTATAAGTTATGTACATTAGTTTTCAAAAGTAAATGCAAAAGCCTTTGAGTAATTTTTGATGGACTTACAGAAATACAGAAGTCAGGAGAAAAGCAGGTGCATACAAGTACAATAAAATACAAATTATTCTCTCACATGAAAATCTTATATTGTCATTTTGTATTTTTATTAGTGCTGTCAATGTTAACATGTTAACGTATGTGATTCATATTTTTTTTTTTTGTTTGTTTTTTTTGGGGTTTTTTTAGCCCGAATTAATCATGCATCATATGTCACACTACTCACCAGCACCCTACTCATTTACACACACTGCAAGGGCTGTGATAGGCCAAGTTCGTCCACTTGCTTTCTGTATTGTTTAGCGTTGTGTTTCAGCAGCTCACTTTAGGTACTTTTAGCATCATCCTAATCCACTGTATAGACTGTTTAAATAATTTAAGACATTGTTTTGAATTCAGTGGCAGGATTTTACTGGGCCTACCTTTCAATATGTAAGGTTTGTTAACTGAACATAAACTGACTGCCCAAGGTTGTTGAAATATGTTGTCTCTTTTCACAGTAATGTTAAAAAAAAGTAAAAGCACGACAAACAAAATTGCTAGACGCGACTGCACGGTCAGTGCAGTCAGTTGAGTCAACGCAGAACCATAAATCATCCACAGAGCTCTGACCGGGGATGAAAGAGTTTCTCTTTGACATAAATACCTGCAGCAGAATAGAAGCAGCAGAATAATGACTGTAGATACTTCATGCCATTTTTAAGAGCTGATGGACACATTGAATGAGAGTACAAGGAAAAGGCCAATCCGTGGTAAATTTGAAGCAAGGGGGAGTGTGCAAGTGGGATGCCAGTGTTGAGGGGGTGTTAAAAAATCATGTGGTCGGTCATCCCTGGGCACTGCTGTCACAGACAATCTGTGGTAAAAGCGGAGTGAGAGGCACAAACATTTGTTAAGTTCTGTGTTCTATTTTCACAGGCGCGGTGAGGAATCCCCCTTTAGGCCATGGTCGAGCCCTCATATGATGAAGATCACTGAAAAGTTTATATTCTGATGTTATGTGACACTCCCACTTATGTAGTCTGGAACTATTCCTGCTTTCCCCATTGTGATGTATTATGTTGCTCTATATTGGTCAGTATTCAATGATCTTTGACTACACTCTTTCCTGTTGGGTGTGTAGGAAACTGAGGAGCACCATTTTACTGAAGCCTGCGCTAACCAGGGGCATGTGTGACATTCTTTCATCACAAAAAAAAAGAATTAAATGATTGATTGATTGAACTGATTCAACTACATTTTATATTGTGATTAATCAGGTATATGTTTTATATGACAACTCAAGTTTCACATTCTCAAGTGTTAAAAGTAGACAATTTCAGACTATTGTTAACTATTGTCAACATTATCATTTTTTAAAAAGATGCCGGAGCAGAAGTAGGAACCCGCCTCACTTCGATGAAAATGAGAGGCAGAAGCCAGAATTGTCACCGACAAAGGCTATTGAATCTGAGAAGATACTAAAAACTACAAGAAGAGAAAAGCAGATAATTGAAAAGCAAGTAGGGCTTGCTTGATCAGGCACAGACTACCATATGGTATCTGGTATCCAGGTTTTGTAAATTGGACGTAAAATAGGGGTAATAGCGTACTGTTTCTTACTGTTTTTTAAATGTAAAGCCTTGTTTTCTGATTGTTTATGTTTCTGTTCCTGTAGCACCCCCCGCCCCCATCTACAGAATGGCTGCATAGGTGCACAGCTGCAGTCTTTCCTAAAACACATTAAACTTTTGTTTGTACAGATATGAAACTCACCGAGTGGTCTATGGAGGGCTATGGAGAGAAAACCAAAGATTATTCACATGAGGTACGTAAATAATGCAAATAATAATGTGTGTGTGTGTGTGTGCTGTCAAAACTTGCCTAATAGTTGATTCAGAGGAGGTAGTTGACGGTGTTGTATTGGGGTGGTATGTGTTGTCACAATCAGGTGCGTCAGAGTCACTGTCATCCAAGAATGCCTCCAAGCGTTTTTCTCTTCAGTGGGGGAGTCCTTTCCCTCACAGGGTTAGAAGTGGGTCCAAAGTAAGCTGCCATGTCGATGTTGCACCCAAAGACACAGGTAAATGGCTTGACCTGAAAACCTGGAACAATGTCAATGTAACAGAGTTATTCTCTATGTCGATTCAACAGCTGGCTGATTGCATAGAAATCTATAACACAATTATCAGGTGTGCCCATACCAATCAGAAGATACAATATGTGTCCAAATCAAAATACTTGGTTGAGATAACCTCCTTAACTATAGTACCCCCTCAGACATAAGAATAATTTGAGCTTTTGGTTCAGCCACTTTTTCTTACAGTTTCACTTAGACATAATAATCAACAATGACAATGACTTGGACAGCTTATTGCCACTTCATTGACAAAAATGCAATATAATTTCATCAAACACTTCATAAAGACTGAAAAAAACATGACACAAGAAAAACAACCCAAAAAAACTCACAAATATTAATTCTAACTACCAACTACCACAACTTACACAATGAGCAAATCAATCGCAAACTGACTCAAGATTGAAGCAGTACAGGCTTCAATTTGGCACCCCTTCTCACAGGGGTGACCTTCAACTGTTGTCATACTCACAGCCCTAGACGCTTTCAGTACCCACTAAGCCCTCCAAATTTCTTGGACAGTCATTTACACTGTCAGAGCAGGCTTTGTTGGTGAACCATTGTGGAGAAGTTTCTTGGAAAAACCCAAAGTAGCAGAGAAGTTTGTCTTGTTCAACCAAGTCTTTATTGCGTTCACCGAGAGAATGGCTACACAGCGGTAATCCTCAACCATTCTAACCTTTTACCTTATCTGTCTACCTTAAATACTTCTAACAGTAGATGATGTAGCTGGCACAGAGCCAATCCTACACGAGTTCTCAGTCTCTGTCCTTTTACGATGATGCTCCAAACATGGTTTCAACATGGTTTTCAAAAGAAGTCTACTGTCATGCACATAAATCTCTTGTACATTCTTTTTATAGCACACACTCTACTGCAGGCACTATTCTATTCTTGTATACACTCAAACACACATATATTACTTGTTCTTACAGAAATTCCCACACCATATATAGCTTTATAAGATGCCAAAAGATATACATTGTATTACTATTGACAGCAATTGGCAAAAGAAACAAAATGTTTCATGGAGAAATAGAAAGACAGCTCAGAAATGTGGTGCAGGCCAGTAGATTGTAGGATACTGCCCAGCTTGGCAACGACTGCACTATTTGCATGCCTACTGAGAATAAAAGACATGGCCCTACAGCCCATGAATTATAAATAGTAAATTGTTGGCTACATGTGGAATAATAGGGGATATTGTATGATAAGGCATACCAAATAAATAGCTGTTTATGCAACAAGGTTTTACAGTTCTGTGTTTATTATTATTATTATTATTATTATTATTATTATTAGTTATTATTATTATGTTGGCTTGTTTTTTTCAAACTTGCCACTTATCGAACAAATCCTGACTAAGCTGCTTTGTGAAAAGTTCCATGCAGGATAAGTGCAAATGTGCAAAACGGCTGAGGAAAGTTCATTGACTTCTTTGTAGGCTACTTTCTGTTTAGCTACTATGAATGCGCAGGATCATCAGAGCTAATTCATTTCTTAGCATAGGCCGGATAAACTATCGTGGGAAAACCACTGGCTGGCTAGCTAGCAGTGTGCGAGGTCAGGGCCGAAGTCAGGCCTTGTGAATTTTCACAAAATGCTGGTTGTCTTTCAACATCACTTCTACCTCCCTTAAAAAGCTGGCAGTAAGGTATCAGGATAACATAGGCTACACGACAGCACTATTTATCAAAGTAAAACAAACCTTGATTTCGCTTGTCGTTTGACGACTGAATTCCCACCATTTTCTGAGTCGAGGCTGACCACTCACCTTGACAACCCACATTTTTTGGGTCCACAACTTCTGTCTAGGGGACGGGGAGAGAGAGAAGTTGAATGGGCGAGTTGAATGCTGAAGTCGGGATGGAAAAGTGCAAGCTAATCTAGTGATATCAGGTCTTCCACTGCTATAGGCATTTCATTGACACTTGTCGTAGGCTAAAAAATAGCCTTGTCGTCAATGCACATACTAGAGTTGCTGGCTAATCGTGGCTTAATGAACGTTATTTAGCACAACAGAGTGGGTACAGCACAAAAAGCATGGAGAATGAATTTACCGATTGATCAACATGTCCCCTTGAAGTTGCTATGTCCTCCGGATAAACTGATGGAATGGCATCGGAACTCAGAAGCAAATTGCTGCCATCTGCCATCTAAATACATTTGAAAAGCAGCTGTCCGGGAAATGCAGTATGCAGACTCTAGTGGTCGCCAGGATTTTTGATGGTGGCATTCCCTTCCATATGAACTGAATCCATTCAAATGTTTTCTACTTGAGATTACTGTAAATGCACTTTGTCTTTACAGGGTCAGATGACGACTTGAAGCAGACTTAGAGAAACCAAAATATTACGTATCCATGAGTGCAGCAGTGCTAAATAGATAACTCAATCTTTATGACTATAATAATAAAAAATAAAAATAAAAAATATGTGCGAAAATATTTATTTATCTATTTATTTATTTATGAGAGAACGAGAGAGAGCGCTAATAACATTTCATTAATGTTTATGACTGTTGTCATTAAGTCATTCATTTTTTGTAATGTCTGCACCTTTAACTTTACAAACACCAAATGACACTTAATGACAAGAGTCACAAACATCAAGGGTCATGAATGTTCATGGTATGTGTCATGTAATGCTACTGACAGGCTTATGACAGTCCTAGACCCCTTTAAATAAAGTGTTACCAAGAGAGCAGAAGCTGGACATTGAATATGGGGCACTGAATGGAGGAAATGAATCTCTGAGTCTCTGTCTTACAACTATAAATGCAATTAGACACATGATTTACATTTTATTGGCCTTGTTAATTAGCAAAAGATATCTGAGAGCACAAATATGAACATCACAATGAGTGTAATTTCTAAGGATGTCAGAAAACTATGTTACTAAAAATATCATAGTTCTGTGTACTGTAGTAGAGGGCAAAACATGGTTACTTAAACATACTTTGACATTTTGAACATCCATGTTTGGTCTATACGGGTCTCTATAAATGTTCACACTCAAAATATCAAAAATGGCATAATCATGTCAAATGTATGCACTTTCTATATCACATACTACCAGTATGGATGTCTACATGTAATACAGGACTTTTCACTTTGTCACTCAAATCGTCACATTCTACTCATACTCTTCTGATAGTCTTCGGATACATACAAAATTCACATTTGTCTGCCATATTGCATGTATTCAGTTTTTGTCTCATATTGCAATGCATGCCGTTCCAAGGCTTTTATTATTCTGTCACTCACATTGTGATATTGTGTCTTACATTTTTATGTCATAATGTATGCATGACATTACAATAGGCTAAAAGGTTCCAATGGGTTCTGAACTAGAACATGTAATAACACAAAACTGCCTTGCAAAAAATTATTTGGCATTTGTTTGTCATATTTATTATTTTTCTCTAACATGACATTATGAAAAATGATTTGTGATACCTTCTTAACTGGACTGTCATACTGCCATTTTCCTTATGCACAAAATCATTGAAATGGCCAAGTTATGAAACCTTTGATTTTGTGAACATATTTTGACATTTCCATACTGTTGGTGCTCAAAAAGCCACAATTGGCTTGTTAAGAAACAAAGTGTAATTCCAATATACAGCATCAAAATTTCAACTTAAAACTTCAGCTTATTTGATGATATGTTGTTCACATATATTAGTATGTTAGTTTACAAGGCAAATCAAAAACCCAAATCAAAAATGAAAAAGATGTATTCCATCTTCTCAAACATTCCGATTTTAAGTGAGACCAGGCTGGTAAGAAAGTTGACAGTGTTTGTTGAAATAGATTCTCTTCAAATTATTACATTTACAGTTACCTGTCACACACATAATTCAACTTGCATGACATACTTACACACAACATACAACTTACACACAGTTACTTAAAATTGCAATGTACAAGTCCTGGTTAATTCTTTCAGTTTCAAGTACTGTTTATTACTTTCAGTTTTAGCGCAGCCCTCTCTAATTATGGTGCAGGATGGCCTGACCTGCTTTGTCAATGTACAACCTGGATTATATTTAATACATCAACAACGTCATGCTGTAATAGGTGAGCTGGTCCCAAACAGGACCTCATTAACCCTCGCCGAGGCCCAGGGCAGACACACCCCCGAGGCCCCACTCCCACTATTGTTAACTGAGTCTAGGAAGCTATAGCACCCTCATACCAGCGAGCAGGACAGACATGCAGATAACAACATAGGGTAAACAATGAAATCATAACACTGGCACAGTTAGAAATATCTTGAAATGGACTTTTGCCAAAAAGCAGACAGTAAAAGCAAAAAACATTGCCAGTAAAGGGAGAGTAAACTAGCCAGTGTCTTGGGACATGCTCTCCATTGTGTATGGAGCGAGTGAACAGCGCTTTACTTAAATATCGCTTATTAGTCTTATATGTGCACTCAGATGCGGCAAAGGAGACGTCTTTATTTTGGCACAGAAGTAATGCTTTTACACCTTTATTAACCCAGTAACTTTGAAAGTCCCCCGTTACTGAACCCCAACATACAACATCAGTAGCTGGAGGAGAAGTTGATGATAATGTCACTGACTCCACAACTGCCTTTGATGGTCATTGGTGATAGTGACACAAATGAGCCTGAAAATTAATGCAAATAATCCTCAAATTCCATATTAAATTTACATAATAAAAATACAAATAGCTACATTTTACCACTGATCTTAAGAAAATTATTTTTTAAAGAAGTGTTTAGGAAAAATAAAGACATGTAATGTTTTAAATTCTAAACACTGAATGATGCAAGTTATATTTTTATGAAATAAGAATCCAGAATCAACTTAAAAAGGAGTTAGCTATATTCCTACAAAGGAATAAATGTATTAGATACATAAAGCTCAGGTCTATCTATCCCTTAACTTCTATGCTGCCCAGGAACACAGTATTTGTGCTGACTCTGCTCCAGTGTATGCTCCTGCTACTGCTCCAACTGGAATACCAAACAGGGAATAAGCAAAACCCATGCCTGCCCCCACAACACCTCCTATAGCTGCACATACACTCTGACGAAATTCTTGTTTTCTCTTTTCCTCTTCTTCTCTCTTTTCCTTCTCCCGTTTAATTCTTTCCTCTTCCCTGATCTTCCTCTCGTGTTCTTTCTGCTCCTCCTCCCACTTTCTCTTCATCTCTTCCTCCATCTTTTTTTGAGCTTCCTGGTACATGCTGTTAGTGTAAAATTCCCCCTCATTCAATTTCATCATGACATCAATCTTATTCAGCAGTTCTACAACCTGAGTCCTGTTATCCTTTGCCAGATTATTAAAAGCATGATATCCCCCCCTACAGCTTGCTGTCAGATTACGTATCTCTCTATTTAAGGTATTCTCCACCGTTTTGTCTTTCAGTTGATCGGCACGTGTGAAGAGGATCATACTAAAATCTGCTGCTCTCCTGCCAAAGTTCTGCTGGATCCACTTCACTGAATTCCTCTCTTCTTCCGTGAATCTCACATCCAGCCTCATCACCAACAGGAAGACGTGAGGTCCTGGAAGAGACATGTTGACACACTTCTCTATCTCTGTCTTCACGTCGGCATCAGTCATACTCGTATCAAACAGTCCTGGAGTGTCAACCACGGTTATGTACTTTCCATGCACCTCTCCACTGATCTGCTGAGACACTGAGGTGACTGACTCCATTGATGCTTCTTCATGGAAAGCTTCTCTCCCAAGGATGGTGTTTGCTGTTGCACTCTTCCCTGCACCTGTCTTACCCAGTAGCACAATCCTCAATTCACCTGGAGTGAAACAAACACAATCACCATCACCATGTGTGAATGTTTGTCAAGTAACGTTGAATCTAAAGTGTCCTTTGAAAAAAAAAAAATGCTATTTTAAAACAGTTTTACATACAGATATGGATCAGTGAGCCTATCTGTAATAATATATTGCTAAAATTGCCATGTGAAATCTGATTATAGAAAACATTTCTCTGAATGAGAACACAGCGTTTCCCCGATCACATGATCCATTCCCCGATCAGATGATGATCATTGAAGAGGTCTGAAGAGGTCCTGTCATAGGAGCCCCAAATTACCAGGGGGCTAACAGAAATTCGGATTGGATGGGGGCTTGGTGTGCACCTCAGGGGGGGGAGTGGCAGATACCAGCCCTTTGAACAAATGGCCCAGAAACAGGATAGCCTTTGGCTCCAGCCTCTTGCAGGCAGGCAGGCAGAAAACAGACAAGTTAAAGTTTACAAGTTAAGTTTACTTAACTCAGTTGAAACAATATTTTACACACATTTTTTAAGCGATACTTATTGTTTTTTTTACAGTGTATCTGTAAAGTAAGTAAGCAAATCAACTGGCAACAGGCAATACTTTGATATGTGTTTGTTTCACACATTTGCATTTGCATCAAAATGGGCAAGGAAAATTCTTTAATCCATGGGTCAGTTTTTAATGGTCTATGCACATCTATGAAGCGATGTACACACACACATACACGCACACACACATATATAAATATGTATATTAGTAGACAGTCTTTATTTTCAGCTTAGAAAACAAAACACAAATAAAAAAGAAATATTCCAACAAGAAACAGATGAAAGAGTAAGACCTTATTCTAAAACATTTCAATCATTCACTGTCTTAATAGATGTTGCATACTATTTCTGCTATTTTGTATCCTACAACTCCTCCTGCTATTTCTCCAACTGGTCCTCTTGGCCGACCAAACCATGTCCCTAGGAACATTACAAGACATGAGCATAGAGTAATTTCCATTTCTTCCTTCATTATTTTTGTTCTTTCATCATCTCTGATTTTCTCATCTTCCCCTTCTCTTTTCTTCTTCTCCTCTTGCCTCTTCCTCTCCTCCTCTTCTCTGATCCTTCTCTGAATCTCCTGATACATCTTGTTTGTGTAATATTCTCTCGCATTGTTTTCCACCGTGGTATCTATCTTCTCCAGCAGTTCTATTACTTGAGTCTTATCTTCCTTTTCTTCATTATTAAATGCATGATATCTACCCCCACAGCTGTCAATTAATATCTGAAGGTCTTTGTCTAGGGTACTCTTCAATGATTTCTCCCTTAGCTGATCAACATGTGTGAACAGCACTATTGTGAATTCAGTCGATCTCTGGCCAAAGTTCTCCTGGATCCACTTTACTGCATTCCTCTCCTCCTCGGTAAATCTCACATCCAGTCTCATCACCAGGAGAAAGACATGAGGACCAGGAAGAGACAGGTTGATACACCTCTCAACTTCACTTTTCAGCTCATCTGCTGTCTTAGATGTGTCAAACAGTCCTGGAGTGTCAACAACTGTGATCTCTCTCCCATGCACCTCTCCACTCTCCATCTTAGATTCATAAGTGACAGAGTCAGACGATAAAGCTTCTTTGAAAGCTTTCCTCCCCAGGATGGTGTTTCCTGTTGCACTCTTTCCTGATCCACTTTTGCCCAGCAGCACAATCCTTAATTCTTCTGTAGGGAAACATTGAAAATAATTTGTGTCTCAATGTGTCTATCTGTCTGTCTGTTTGTATGCATACGTGTAGTATGTACTTGTGCAGTACAGTATGTATATGTTTGTAAGAAGTAAGAAACCGTCATCTTCATGCCTTAGACATGGAAGTAAGAAAAAACTTGGTTTATTCTCACTTGCTAGTATGCCTGACTCCCAGCCATGGTGCAGCAAGTTATCAGTCTGAGCCTGGGTATGTTCTGTTTAAGTTCATTTATGTCATCATTTTGAGTTACGATAATGATGTATGAGGTACTCTTGAACATTCTACATGCCTGTGTGACTCACACACAGCTGGACACTAGAGGGCAGCAGATAGCAGGGAATTTAACTGCCAGGGCTGACTATACAGGTGGCCAGTGGGCCCTCTACATTAAGTTATACTGAAGAATTCATTAGTGTAAGCTTGCTTGAACAACATTGACTTTGGCATACTGGACACAAGGGTGTTTTTTAATTAAAAGATAAATTGCTCAAAAGAGGCACCCATTTAAGTTAGTGTGATAAGTTTGTCAACAATATTGTGAAGCACTGAAATATCATGTAAAATGTTTTAGATGGCATGGGACTTTCTGATCTAAAGTGGGTGCTGTACATTTTGCAATGGCCTTTGGTGGCTTGGTGGCCCATAAACAGTTTGTCCGTCCCTGCTTTAGGTCACGCTCAAGAATTACCACCCAGGAATTTCATTACTGAAATATTGTGCTAAAATGAGAGAGGAGGGCAAAGGGCAAATAAAATTGCATTTCCACAGAGACACATACTGGTTTTAGCCTCAGAGCTGCTGAAAGTTTGCAAAATCTATACAGTAATTATATTCAGGAAGTAATAGCATTCTCTACTATACTATGCTCTACTCTTCAGATGACAAAAAAAGATCTAGCATTATTTTATCTAACATGAATGAGTTTCATACCAGGACAAGCTTGATGACTGATGCGTTGATGCAGTTAAAGTCAAGTGACTACATACATTACATACATACATAGATTAAACATTTCTTATTGTACCCTCTAAGACTTGTCGTTGTAAAACAACAACAACCACTTCCATCCTGAAAAGCAGCTGATTCAGCTGGTTTTGTGTGACAGAAGTAAAGTTTGTATACCTGTAAATCATGTCAGTTGTTGGGTACATATTATTGAAATACTACATATTATAGCTTACTTGCTTAGGTTGTATAGTATAGTATAGTATAGTATAGTATAGTATAGTATAGTATAGTATTGTACAGTATAGCTTTGACAAATGTGGTATGACACAATATTTTTAACACATCTCACAGCTTAAAGAAAAGAATAAGGACAACAGAACGAGAGTAAATGACAGGGAGAAGACGAAAAGTGCAAAAGGCAAATAGAAAGCAAATGAGGAAGTCAGAAAACCACACACTCACTTGATAAAGCAGTACCTGTGGACAACAGAGGTATCGCCCACAACAAAGTCAAAAACCTGAAGTGTTTCATCTTCTTAGTGAAATCAGATTAATTCAGCAAGGCCTTGTTATTGACAATGACTGTAGACTGAATTCCTTTGGCTGTGTTAGAAACTCTTCCTAGCTTTTATACACACACACACAAATATACACAAATGTGCTCAGGCACGCTCACTGAACGTTTTATCTTCTGCCTTCTGGGAAATTTGCTCCTGAGTTTCATACCAGGACAAGCTTGATGACTAATGCGTTGATGCAGTTAAAGTTAAGTTACTCATGATTAAGCTCTCTACACAGCTGGTTCAACTGGTTTTGTGTGACAGAAGTAAAGTTTGTATACTTGTAAATCATGTCAGTTGTTGGGTACATATTATTGAAATTTTACATATTATAGCTTACTTGCTTAGGTTGTCAGTATAGTTGTGACAATATTTTTAACACATCTCACAGCTTAAAGGGAAGGGAAGAATAAGGACATCAGAAGGAGAGTCAAAAACTGATGTGTTTCATCTTCTTAGTGAAATCAGATTCATTCAGCAAGGCCTTGTTATTGCCTGTTAATGATTGTAGACTAAATTCCTTTGGCTGTGTTAGAAACTCTTCCTAGCTTTTATACACGCACACACAAATATGCACAAATGTGCTCAGGCACGCTCACTGAACGTTTTATCTTCTGCCTTCTGGGAAATTTGCTCCTCCACCAAAGTGGATACAATTCAGTTTCCTATTTTGAATTTGAATTGATTTGATTTTTTTTTTATTTTTTTATTTTTTATTTGACACCACGGGCAATAAAATGATTCTGCTGTCACCGTCATATGACATGTGGACGTTACCTTCATACTTCCTCCATATTGTGGATTACTCTGAAACTTCCTTGCCTGCTCCCTCTTGGAACTCCATCTGTTCCTGCCCTCTCCTGAGCTAGTTGGCTATCTTCCATTTATCACTGGTCATGGTCTTGTTTGCTTTTGCCTTTTGCTTCTTTGTAGCCTAGAAATCTAAACCCTAGCAATAGCAAAAGGGTTTGCTTAGAGAGAAGGTTTACCAATCACAAATCTGAATCTTTGTGGAGAGTTGTTGGGCAGACTTTGCAGGATAACCACATAGCTGTTAACAGTGGCTAAGGAGTGGAGGTTGTTTGAATAGGATTTGGCATCTATCAATACAGTTTGATTTTTACAATAAAGAGTGGGTATCCTGTTGTCTAATATGTAGGCCTTATTTGTGGTGTAAATACATATCTTGAAATTCAGACTTCATAAATAACATATCAGGGGCTGGGTTGCATGTTGGGTTTAGAGAATAAATGGAATGACAGAGTTACAGAGGCAACATGTTTCTCAAAGGAGATATTCAATTTTGCTATTCTTTATTAGCAACACCAAGTCCCCACCTCTCTCTCTCTCTCTCTCTCTCTCTCTCTCTCTCTCAGACACACACACATACCTGTGACACTAGAGACTTTGATCATATTTGCTGTTGTTAAGGGCGAGTCACTACCTCCCACAGGTACTCTGATAGAACACTGAACATTCAGGACATTGCAAAACAAACAGGCAAGTATACAGAACAGATCATTAAACTTGTGGTTTGGAAATAGTAGGCAATAGTATACTTTGGAAGGTTTTCAGGTTAGTTCAGTCTGGACAATGATTTTACATTGTGGGATATGTCTTTGTGGGATGTGTCTGTGCCATGCTATGTCTCTACTTGTGGTATGTCCTAACATTCTATTCTTGTCTGTTTTGTCCTTGGTTTCTTTTAAATATTATATCTTGACAGATGTTAAATGTTCTCTGGTGACATAATAAAGTTTACCTTGACCCTTGAGTGAAGATGAATTTGAATACTTTACATGCTTTAATTATGACAATTTATATTATGTTCAGTTTTCAAGATAACACATCATGGATTTATTGACAGGTGAGTGAGGCCAAATGGTTCAGTCCACAAATATTTCATTGCCATAATTATCATGCCATGAAAGTATTTGTAGATTGAACATGAAGTCTGCTGCATGAAGTATGCGGCTTGCCAGTTTTGTACTCATGTCTGTTGTATCTGTCTTATTGTCTGTCTGGATACTTACACTGGCCTTACACAGGTGTTTTTCCTCTCTCTTATAGCAGTATTGTGCAGTAGTTCTTGTAAAGGACTACTTTGTAATAGTTTTTACATAGGACATTTATACCTTGCGCTGTGTGCACTTTTAAGGAGTTGCTTTAAATCTCATTATACTGTGTATAATGACAATAAAGGCTTTCTGTTCTATTCTATTCTATTCTAGTAAAGTCTTTGAGAGTTTAGGGGTTTAGTGTTTAGGAGGGGCATTGCGATTCAGCCACTATCATTAGTTGTACTGTTTTTGCATGCTGATCTCTATAAAAATTGGCACCATGGTTAATCCTGAATGCTTTTTTTTACTGTCAAAGTTGATAGAGATGACGATGAGGATTACATGCAGCAGAGGTACATACAGGCACAGCTCCAGTCTAAGCTGTTGAGGGTGAGAGAGAGCACTACAGCACCGAAATTGACAGTGGGTGAGTCACTAAGACATTGAACACGAGTGCCACCTGCTTTCCATGAAATGACTTACTTAGGGGATCATTTATAAAATATTGGACAATGGATAGAGCAAGAATACTTTCAACATGATAGACATACCATGAGTGCATAGAGAGAGTAGTTTCTGTTTTAAAATTATGTATTAAGATACCAATACAGAGGGCAAAAACTTAAGTAAAATGTTTATTTCCTAATGCACAAGAATAACAAAGCCAAATGTTTTCACATGAAGTTAGCAGATAACAGATAACTTTCTTAAAGCAATTATCTTTTTTGATGTCCTTTATATGTGAAGAAGTTTGGATCATACAGCCTCAGAAGTAAATGTAAGCCTAAATGTCATGTCCCAGCTCAAAGCAAAATACACACCTGTACAGGAAATGGTATGCCATATCAAGTTCAACCACATTTTTTTGCCAGTAAGAACTCAGCATTAATCTATTACATCTATTATTAGAATTGCAGTACTTTGCTTTACTTTAATCTTAGTTTTATGTCTTGGCACTAGACAGAACCATAAATATCACTTTGAGATAAGTTTTGTGATGACACAGATGGATGCCTTTTGTTGTTCAATAGCCTCCCCTCCCAGATTAACTTTTTGATTTTGTTGTTTTTAAATCAGGCTGCATTGTGCATTGCAATATGCGTGGAAGTTTCTTCAAGTTCAGTGTCAACCAAGGCTGAAACTGAAACATCTTAGTGGCAGCCAGGCACAAAGGCACATAAGGCATTTATATATCTATCTATATATATATATATATAATATATATATATATATATATATATATATATATATATATATATATATATATATATATATATATATATATATATATATATATATATATATATATATATATATATATATATATATATATGTATTTTATATATATATATATATATATATGCCTACATATTTCACTAAAATGAACACATGTATTGCTATATATTTTTATTAAATTAAAAAGCAAGTAAATATATAAAAACAGACAATCATGTGTAAGTTAGAAAGCATCGCCTGTGGTCACCCATTTCCCCATTTCCGATGTTTTACACATTCAGTAAACATTTACGCTATTCCTATCTGACAGTCCCAACCAATGAGGCTGAGGAGAGGCAGCGCTATCGACATCAGTGGAAGAGTGAGGACCGACAACGCTTCCTTCAGGAGAGAATTGAGCTGGTTGTGGCTGTCATAACAGGAGTTGTGTTAGGGTGGTTTGCTCATGGCTTGTCAGGGCTTCTGTCTGGGGCTATCACTGGTCTAATCATATGGTTTATGACCGGCCTCTTCAGACACTGGTACGGACCATAAGTGAGGGTGGGTACACTAACACTTTGGAGAAGATTTTAAATGTGACATACAGGTTTCATTTTAGTCAAACCAATATATCTAGCATCTACACATAGCATTCATAGTCTTCTGTTTCTAAAAAATTTAGATGCAGAATGCAGGAATTCAGTGTTGGTTTGAGACAGTAACTAATCTCTCCTTACCATATGTCTTTTTTATCACTAGGTCAACAGTCACAGCAACCTCACCCGATCCAATCAAACCTGTCACAACCAGTGGGAAATCGTGAAAAGTAAAAGTCGAGGACAATGGATGTTCAATTTTGTTATTCTTTATGAAACTGCATGATGAGAGATCATCCTTGACATTGGAACAGTCTTTTGGTTAGATGGGAAAAAATTCCTTTGAAAACCATTGTTAAGATCCTTCTATGACCTTGAAACCTAGTAGGCCTACCTAATATCTCACAGTGAGACACTGAGCACACTGATGCACAAGCTCAGAATGGTTTACATTTCCAAGGATGTAACCTAGTCCACTTTTGCTAGTCGAATGACAGGGTTGTACTGTAAGTTATTTTAATTAATAAAACAATTGTTTCAAATGTGTGTGTGTGTGTGTGTGTGTGTGACATCTGAGGTATTCTAGGTATTGATACTGTAGGCAACAGCAAGTCAAATGTTACTATAGTTGTATACTTCTGAGAAGAAATGGCATGGGTTTACAATTAATATGATCAATAATTAAATCAGAAGAATGTAATGCTCCCTGAAATTACATTTGATTGAATACAAGTTATAAGGAAATTCTGAATCACACTAGCAATGTCTTTGCATTGTGTTGCCATGGATAGATGCTACTAGACAAATCACAAGCTAGCTAGCTCTGAAAATAACAGTGAAATTCCTGTTTTTTCCTTATGACTGACATTATCATGAACACACATGTGTGGTCAATATGCTTGATCCTTGTTTTTGTCCTAGTTTTTCACCTAGTTATTTTTTATTTTTTCACCATAGCACAAGTTCATGTGCTATGGTTTGACTACTCAAACCAGTTGGCAAAATTATATCAATCTGTTGCTCACAGTTCATGTAGCAAAACAAATTGAACCCCACCTGGGTCTTGCTCATACATATATTCACCAACTGAAATGACACAAAAGTATGAGGCTAGCAAGGTAGCACTAGCCATGTCATGGGTTCTTGTTTATTTATTTATTTATTTATTATCCTAAGCTTGTTCTGACTGGGAAGTTACACAATAATACACACAAATACTGTGTACTGGGTACTGGCCAATCAAATCATTGTTATCTAGCCCCAGGTGCTCATTCACATCCTAACTATTCTAAGTATGTTTATGAACTATAAGTATGATTCTAACCTATAAGTATGTTTATGAACTATAAGTATGTTTATAAACTATAAGTATGTTTATAAACTATAAGTATGTTTATAAACTATAAGTATGATTCTGAACTATAAGTATGTTTATAATCTTTAAGTATGATTCTGAACTATAAGTATGTTTATAAACTATAAGTATGTTTCCCTTTGTATTACACATTCTGCCTTGACACATTAACCCCTCCTGTTTTGTTTTCTGTTTTCTCTCCAATGTTGAGAGTAAGTTTCATTTCTGAGGAAGTCGTGTGTGTGTGTGTGTGTTTAACAGGAAGTGAAAGTGTAACATGAGGTTAAAAGGGAGGTGCTTATTGTTGACATAATGTAAGGGATACCCCAGGGGACTTCAGTCACTGGAGAGACTGTCTTAACTATCATAACAGGCTGGATTCATTTTGCAAGGGCTGAATAGACTCAGAGATGAAACACTTTGTGGTCATGTTGATGCTGTCACTGGCAATGCCTTTGTTTTCTGCAGGCAGTCACTTATCACGTAAGATATATTCAACTTATTTTTCCTTCTTCACCTTTTCATTAAAAAAAAAAAACACTAAACAAGTTTATTCTTCTTATTAGTCACTGGACTTCCTTCAGAAACAAAAATGTGTTGTGGAAAAATATAATATATTGATCTTGTTCTTGATATTGACACACAGTGCTAGATCTCTTTAGTGACTGACAACAATTATAATAATAGAAAAAAAGAATGCCATTGAGGTAAGGCAGGTAATCTGTACAGACAATTTAATGCTAACAATGCAGTTGCTTAGCTCTGTATAACAAAACACTATACCACAACCCGATTGTAATTGTATGTGTGCTACCGTGTGCAGGCACTATTGGACCTACACTCGCTGACACACACACAGACTCTCTCTCTCACTCTCTCTTTCTTGCTCTCCATCTCTCTCTCTACCTCTCTGTCTATCTCTATCAGGGATTTCAAATAAGGCATTCCCTTTTATCTCTCTTTATCACCTCAGTTTCTCATTGGTTACCTGGAAAAACGTCAGCAGTGGTGCTTTATTCTGAAGAACCCAGAAGAGCCTCCATTTTTGAAGCTTCTAAATTTCCCATTGATGCAGCTGCTGTCTACCGAAGAATAGTAGGACATGGGACAATTTCTGAAGGGGATCAGGGTCTGGTGCTGGAGTGGTTCTTGAAGGTGCTAAAAGAAAATCAACCTGAAATGGACGTAAAAGCTGTAAGAGATCAGATCTTAGGAGCAATTTCTGGAGGCATTGGAGGAGGAGCAGGAGGAGCAACAGGAGGCTCATTTGGAGGAGCACTGATAGGAGCACTCGTAGGGTTGGTTCTAGTAGGACCTGCAGGAGTAACCACTGGAGCAGTCACAAGAGCGAAAGTAGGAGCAACTTCAGGGGGTTTCACTGGTGTCTTTGTAGGAGCAACAGAGGGGTATAGCCATGGAGGTGAATATGGAGGAGCAGAGGGAGGAAGAGTGGGAGCAAAGGTAGGGACAGGTAAAGCTGGGGAGCAGACAGAGGAAGAATTTGAAAAATCTGTTAAGTCAGTCTTGTTTGCCAAAATGTTCCAGGAGATAATTGAGGCAGTCGCAGAAAAAAGTGGAATTGTAGGAGAAATGGTGGGAAAACACACTGGGAGGGTGGTGGAAGAACTTCTCAGAGAAGTTCTGTAGTGACAACAGACATGTGACAAGGAAATACTGCAGTAGTTGTTGATGGTGGTGGTGTTAAAGGGAAAAAAATCCGGAGTGTGTGTGTCTGTGTGTGTGTGTGTTTGTGTGTGAATGAAAGGGTAAGAGAAAAACAGATTTGACTGACCTAACTAAACAATCAAAAAAAAAAAAAGATTAGCAAAATGATTAACACCCTCATCATTAGAAATAGGTAGTTGAGAGATGTTTTTTACGTGGTATTTGTTTTCCATTAAAATGATAATCTTTAAGAAATTTTCAGCCCAGATCTCTGTTCTTTAAGGCTGTTGAGTACTGTCAGTAGGGGCAGACATCCCAAGTGTCATGGATTCTCTGGGAGACTCCCGTATTTAGCTTCTTGCAGCGTTACTGAAAAAAAAAAAAAAAAAAAAAACTACAACACTACTACAGCTACAACACCACATTTCTACTGTGCTTGGTAGAAATGTGGTAAAAATATACATAACACCATATTTCCACTGACCTTGTTTTAAACACAGCGAATGATAGTTATTATTCAATAATAATTGTGAGTGGTATGTAATTCAGTCATATGCAACATGCAGTACCTTTACCAGAATCACATTTTGTAATGTGAAGTCACTAAAGTGTACATTTGTACCAATTTAACTGTATTGTAACATTGAGAATTGTCACTGTTATCTTTTTTTCTTTTCATCATTAAGTAATTGCTATATGCAATATAGAACCTTAAATCAGCTTTTGCCTTCATAAAACAATAAACAACAAATTAATAAACACACACTCTTTTCCCAGGTGGATGTTATTTGTGGTGGTTTGGTGTTGGGTTGGTTAGTGTTCTGTCCCTAGGTTTTAAGTGCATTGAAAAGAAAATGATTGTTGAGTTTTTTCTGTAAAGGTATTTGTTACTAAATGATGTTCTATGTAATAGGAAAAGGACAACACACAGGAATTTTGTTAAGAAAGGACGAACCTTTATTTTGACAAGTTTGAATGTTTACATTTACCATGAGCCATCTTAGTTAGATGCATGGAGCGGAACAGTAGAGGCGCGTCCTTAAGCTATGAGTTTGCTCTTGAGTTTCTTACATCTTTCTCACCTCCACGACAGCAATGTCTGTAAGTGTATGAGTTGCTTGTAACTTTGGTTAAGCTGTCTGCTTGCTTTAGATGTAATTTTTATGGTTCGTTCATTCAGCAATTAAGCTTTTCATTGGGTTTGGGAATCAAATAGATGACCAACTACATGTAGTGATCTGACAAACCGACAGGGACGTCACGTTACCATTCTTGTGTGGGAAAAGGTGAAAACAGTCATTTATTTGACTACTGGTGTAGTCACAGGAGCAGTTGCAGGTTGCATCTATGGGGGTGAATATGGAGAAGTGGGTGGGGGGATTGGAACAGTGACTGAAGGTAGAGCTGGAACAGTTTGCGCTGAAGGCTTAACTGTTGAAGGTGCCTTGAGGGCATTTAAAACCCTAATCAAGCAGAATAACCAAATTGAGAAACTGACAAAAGAGTTACTTGATGCTGTCAATCTAGACAAACCGGCCATGAAGTGGGTAAATTATTTGGCAGGAAGGTGAAAAAATACTTTGGATAGAAGTTCTAGAATCACACCCTACATATCAAAGAATAACATGTTTCCATGTTATCATTTCTCTCTAGTCTGTTTCTTCATCTTTTTTTTTTTTACTAGTCTCTTTTTTTCTTATTTTCCCCACTATTCCTGTAATTTTCTGATTTTCATCATTCTATTTTTGGTTCATCTCCCTAAATGATGATGATGATGCTGATGATGATGGTGATGATTTCTGTGAAACTGCTCTGTTACCTTTAGTTACTCTATGGATTTTAATGGGGTCCAAGCAGGAGAAGCTGCCGGAACCGTAATACTTTTGTAAGAATTATTGAAACAGTATTTTTGGAAGATAAATGTGGCAGCCAGGTTAAAACAGTTTCTTGTTGTCTCCTCTTCTTGATCCTCTCTTACACCCTTTGCTGCTTCATGTTTATCTTCCAACAAAACTGCCGACTACCTTTCCAGGTAAATGATCTTAAACAAACTTTATTGTTATTACATGTATCAATTAGTTTCACTATGTCATAATGATGCATAAGAAAAGCAGAATAAAATCAACTTCAATCAATAAACAAAATGGCCATAAGACTTCACACAACAAATATATAACCGAGCCTTGATGATTTGATGAATTAAATGATTGAAAACTAATTTGTCCTTCTTTTCAGGACATCAAAGCACAGCAAGGTTGTCAACTTTCCGGGGGTTTCCCCTGAGAAGCTGGAGGCAAGTCGGAGTTGGGGACCATTACCTGTGAGTACCTCACCCTCCCACACCTGACTCCCCTGTTTAAGGTGCAGCTCTGTGTCCTTCTGTCCTATTACACAAACTTCATTTGCCCGGGGCACTTTCACACAGAAACGCACTTTAGACATGGGCTGCAGTTGGCCTGTGCGTGGTTCTAGGAGCACACAGCCATCTTGCCAGATCGAATAGCTGATGGGGAACGGAGGACACACACCGTTCCAGTCGTTCTGCAACACAAAGTCACATATGAAGGACAGGGAGGTTGTGGTCACTGGTCCACCAAACAGGCTGAGCCGGTAGACCCCTTCCTCTGGTAGAGACACGCTGATGGTGACATCTTTGTCATCACAGCACAGGAGCACGAAGCGGGACGGGGTATTTGGCTTGCTTACATTCCTGACTTGACAGATCAGCCTGAAGTTTCAAATCACGTTGATTGCGAAAGGTGATGCTGCATTGCCCCTGCTGGGTGTTTATCAGGGCCCTGGTGTGGCTGAAATGAATGAGACCAGCTTTCAGTGTTGCTATATAATTCATTAGTGCTGTCACTGTCCTTCACGTACAAGGCCAGCCGGTAGTAGCCCACATAAGGGAGGAGAACATGGCAAGTAAGCTGATCAGGTTCACTTTGCGTAGCTACACATCTTTCTGCCAGTGCTTTATCCAGATCTTTGTGAGAGAGTTCGCACAGCATCATCAGAGACCGGGTAGTCTGGAGCACCATCTCAAAAGTGCCCAACTCTACCTTGATCTCAGCCTCGTACTTGCACGGCTTGAGCCCCAGAGTCCTGGCGTTCTTTTTCAGGCCCCAGGACTTGGATGGGTTCTCAGGGAACGCATCTACAGGTGAAGGCTTGGGACATTCCAACAGGAAGTTGCACACATCTCCCAATTTGCTAGTAGTGTTGGCCGTCCGAGCAAACACGATGACGTCGAAAGTTCCCTGGGTCGGGGGCCGAAGCTGCAGCTTCATGTGGGTTGTGGTGCTGGTGAGGAAAGCAGCAGAGGAGCTCAGTTCCTTCTGTATGGTGCCACTGCGCTGACAAAACGTGTAGGTGAACTCTAGAGGCTCAGGGAATGTCATGGAAATGGTGGCCTCACCATTCTCTGAAATGTTAAGAGAGGAATGTAAAATTTGTGTGTTAATGTAATAACATATAACATCAGAAAAAACTCTATTTACAAAAAAGACCTTTTGCAAAACAGACCTTTTTAAAATTATTTTTCAATTGATACCTTTTTAAATTCCTGACATACTAATTATTGCATTTTCTCACAGTAATATATTTTTGGGGGAAAAACTCCACTTTATGTAGGAGGAAATGTTAACCTGTGACCAAATGGAAGTATGTGGGATGCTGAAGAGTCAGTCCCAGCTGGAAAAACCTGGAGGTTTTTTTGACCCTCCTCTGGAATTCATCCAATGAGATAGGTTCCTTCAGGAGCTGCCACTCAACCTCATCTGGGAAGTGGTTGCTTATGAACATATGTGGGTCAGTCAGGAAATAAAACTCATTGTAGCTGGAAAAAAGATGAGATAGAAAGTGTTTATTATTATTATTATTATTATTATTATTATTATTAGTAGTAGTAGTAGTAGTAGTAGTAGTAGTAGTAGTAGTAGTAGTAGCAGTAGGAGTAGGAGTAGTAGCAATAGTAGTAGTAGTATCTAGTGTCTGACGTTAAAAGAAAATATATTGAGCATTTTTAAAACTAATACAACATTTCATTTAGTTCAACATTTCTAGGACAACAGTGTATTTCACTATATCGTAGTATGGTTTGTGAGCCATATATATCAGGTCACTACTCTTGAAACAGGTCTCCTCAAGAAAGGGCGATTACTGCCCATCCCTGCTCTATTGCCTTATGCATGCAGCAAGACTGTCTCACCACTTGTTGAAGACTCTTTTGGTGAGGTCCACAGTCCCTGCCCCCCAGCATGAGTCCAGCAGATACCAGTGGCCCTGCAGACGCACTGCATTCCACGCGTGGTCAGACTTGGTGGCTTGGGAATGAATACCTGGTTGGTAGCTGGCACCCTTGCTGTGACCACTCACCTCCCGGCACTCAATCCCAGCCTCACTGCAGAACCACACAACACACATAACAGACTCTGACTGAATTATACAGAAACTTTATGTAAGGATTTAAACAGTCCCGATATTATTCTAATAGGACAGATGCAATCAACAGGACTTATCCTTAGACAGTGCAAATACGGCATCCAAAATGTATCAATACAGCATGTCTAAAAGAACAAGAGTTTCTAGAACAAAATGTGAATATTTGCATCATTTACTGTATCGTTTCTTAAATATTATTATCTTAGTGTAGTTTTCCATATAAAATGGCCTCCAGGTACAGCAGTTGTCATTGATAGACCAAGCTACCTGCACATCTGTTTGCACACCCTGGAGTATCCACAGCGCACACCACGGCCAGTCTCAATGACCCACTCAGGTGAGGTTATCTCCGTCATCCCTAAGTATCCACTCACATCATACTCTACAGAACAAATGCAAGATTAGTCATCTAAATCAGCTTTTGTCATAAGTAGTAACTTGCATGGAAACTGGACTTCTTTTTGAAGATTGAAGACGAAGATTTCTGCAAAAAAGAATTCCAGTTGCCTTACAACAAGAGCTGGATGAATTAAGTTGACTTGCCACTGGGTAAATCTGACAAGCGCAAACAACAAGTTCTACACTTAACTTTCATTAAACCAAAATAAATTTGATTTAAGCATTGTTATACTGATGGTCTTTTTTATCAAACAGCATTAACAGTGACATCCATAATTATTGGTATTAGGTGGAATAAAAAATAAACTTTCTGTTAATGATGTTAGTCTTCCAATGAAATTGATAGAGAATAATCCCATCACAATGCGAAACATATTAATCCGGAGAAAACACAATGCATCGAAAAGAATTTTTTTAACAAAAATACATGTTCCACAATTATTGGTACTCCTACAAAATATGATAAACAATAATGTAACTGAATAATATTTCAATCCATATTCAAGTTTGTAAATTTATCCAAAGTGTGGGCAATAGTCTTAATTCATGACTTCATGGTTCATAAAGATAAAAAACTGATATGAAACAGTCAAATGCCCTTGTCATATTTCAACATGGGAAAGACAATAAAATACTGTATATGTTTTAAATGCATTCAAGAAAGTGTGTTCATTGCTATAAAAAAGAGTTACTTTCTCGAAAGCGTCCCATTTGCTTTTAAAACAGTAACTAAGAAATTCCAGTAAAGTGAAACAATTACAGACTTGGATAGACCTGGATAATGACCCATGTTTATATTGCCACTGTACTACTACTCAAGTGTGATTTGTACTGTATACAACACTGGACAAGAATTATTGGGCGTTGATCATTTAGCATGACTTTAATCATATTCTACTAATTCATGGTGCCGGTGCAGTTGATATAAGGCAGCAAACTTGGCAATGGATAATGTATAGAATAGAACGGTGAGAGTTACAGAACTGACCAATGTTAGAATAGAATGGTGAGGGTTACAGAACTGACCAATGTT
Organism: Tenualosa thibaudeaui; assembly: GCA_027481765.1. Taxonomy (NCBI): domain Eukaryota; kingdom Metazoa; phylum Chordata; class Actinopteri; order Clupeiformes; family Clupeidae; genus Tenualosa; species Tenualosa thibaudeaui. Next base: position 288,733 of record JAIFZK010000182.1, read on the forward strand.
AGAATAGAATGGTGAGAGTTACAGAATTGACCAGTGTTAGAATAGAATGGTGAGGGTTACAGAACTGACCAATGTTAGAATAGAATGGAACTGACCAATGTTAGAATAGAATGGTGAGAGTTACAGAATTGATCAGTGTTAGAATAGAATGGTGAGAGTTACAGAACTGACCAACCGTGATGGCCTGAGTAATGGCCTTCACAGAGAAGATCCTCTTCCTCCTCAGCTGCAAAAGACAGCAATATGATGTAACATCTGACACACACAAACACGCTTAGCTCACTTGAATTTGTAATCACTGTCAGACAGAAGCCTATTAGTGCAGATTGGGTTGCGTGCTAGGCTGGGAGATGCTTGGAAGAATTGTTGCACTGTGGACCTCTGGTCTTGTTCTGATCAGACACTGGGATAGCCGTCAGAAGATGAGGGGGATAACCTCCTGCTCTGATGGCATGGGCATCGATCTGGCTGAAGACTGCTGGGCTTGGGAACAGATGTCTTTGAGAGGTGTGCAATTGGGTGCCATGTTGCTGAATGTTATCAATGTTATCAATGTTGTCAAATATGACAAGTAAGTAAGCTTTGGTATAAGGGTCTGCTAAATGATAGCCTGGCCATGCCTTCCTAGCACTTACCATCTCCCTACAGTGCTAGTCTGGATTTGATCCCACTGAGCTTGTGAGTGCATTTTAATCTGTCCAAGTAGTGAACAGAGGGAGGCGTTGTGAATGTAGAGTTAGAGTCAGGGGCTGATCCAATCTTTTTGCACTGAAACACCTCAAGCAAACAGTCATATCTCACTAGTGAATGTCCAGATCCTCTGTATGAAACAAAAGTAGAGCGAGGGTGTGGTTTGATTACTAGGCTAGCAAAATGCTTAAATGTGCAATTTTAAATGTAAAGTATGTGAACTCTTTTGGATTATCAAGTTGTTTGCATTAATCGGTCATGAAATGTTTTCAGTCTTCATCCAAATAACCAGTATATCACACAATGTGCTGAATAAAATAATGCAAATGTCTTTCGTGTTTTTATTTTATAAATGCCCAAAACCTTCACAGTGAACCCCAAATTCACCCAGATATAAGTGAATGTTGGAATTGGTTAGAAGGTTGATAAACTTGGCCTATTTTTATTTTCTTGGAGCAACGTCAAGTTGTCCAGTTATCCATTCATCCACAAAACATTCTCCCAGTAGCACTGTGTAGTGCAAAGGTGATATTAGGCAAATTTTTGCCACACAGCATGTCTTTTTTTTTTTGTAGAGCAAAACCTCCACTGCTACAATAAGCACACTCAGGGCACCATTCATACGCTCTCTCTATTCTCTATTCTAAAGTGTGGCTGGGGCAGCATTTTACTAATATATTACTTCTCTGGATGAGTTTTCTCTTCTCCATGATCTTGAGTTAACAGCACCCATCTTCTCTTTTTGTGTCTTGTTTCATTCAACAATGCCTGAAAAGAGAGAAATCTTTGTTTAAATTTGTTTTTGTGTTATCTTATTTTGCCTTGGAGACAAAAGCAGGGATTGACGTAGCACTGACTGGGTGTGGCTCAACACGTTTCATGAACACCATGTGAGGATGAGTAAGAACGACAAGGTGAAGCCAGGTGTATTAAAGTCATTTTCTGTATATTCATGCACTTAGGGGAGTAATAGAAGACCACTACACTGTTACACAGTCATAAATTTTCTCAAAGTACAAGTATGCTTGTCATTCAATCTGTATTTCAAACTTTTTTGAAATGTCTCAGAGCTTTTAAAATATCAGGAATTAAAATTCTGGATTTTACACGGAAATATCTCGATTTACCTTCATTCTGCTTTCCTGAAATTTTTCCGCATATAAAATGTAATGGCCATGTGCTATTTCCAAAGGGGAACCTATACCAGAGTGTCATATATATATATATATATATATATATATATATATATATATATATATATATATATATATATATATATATATATATATATCAGAGTGTCATATATATTCCTCTTTCAGAATTTACATAAAAAGTAAAATAAAAAAATTACATTAAGAAATCAATATACTGAGCTAGTTAGCAATTAATTCAGACAAAAATAAGATTAGAGACCAATTTTACAAGCCTTTATCTCTGTTCTCCAGCAATCAGTATATTTGAAATCAGTCTTATTTTGATCTGTGTTCTAAATATATTGGTGGCTTCTGCTGTATTGTCAGTCATATAACCCTAATGTCACGTAGTCTTTCATTCTACGTGTACTTCAACTTACTGATCATGTGAATTGAAGTGTGGCTACAGCCAGTTTGTTCAGAGATTTGTGAGACGGTTTCTCTTCCCTCTCCTCCTCTCCCTCTATGTCTTGGTACATAGACCTAGATTAGACCTAGGACCATTTCAGAGGACCAGATAAAGTGGTGGTAATGGGATGGGATGGGCAGAGTGTCAAAGCAATTAAAAAAAAAAAAAAAAAATCTTTTCACTAGAAAACATGCAGTCTATTTCTCAGAAAGCTATTGGTGACATCTGTCAAGCAGCTAGTGCTGAAATATAACTACCATGTAGGGATAATAAAAGAGGAAATACTATATGCAAAAAAAAAAAACAGAAGTGTATGTGTCATTTGTCATTCGAGTTCCCAGCCCCTGTTCAAGAGCAGGAACAGCCTTTAAGCTTTTGAGCCTTAACCCTTAAACCCCCCAAATGTGTTATGTCATATATCCTTCAGTTTATTCCATATAGCCATTTGTTCACAGTGCACACACATTTAATGTTTGTTAGACATTTGTTGAATGTCACGTACACCTTTCTGAGAAATTACCTCTGTGTGAGGCAAGTCACATGACTGTGAAACCACTACAAATCTCAGACAGCAGACAACTATAGATGAAAGCAAAGTGAAGTGCAAAAAAGTGACTCAAAGTGCAAATTTGCTATTTAGTAAAAGTGGCCAAGTTAAGGAAAATAGACAAATTCATTGACCTTTTTATTTTCAGAACTGTTTATACTTGTACAGCTTCCTAAAGGAAAACAACAAAATCTCCACTAAATCAGTTTCAGATTTTTTATTGATATGCTGAAATGCAAAAATGGCAAGGTCACAATTATTCGTCAATAGTGTAACTTCTCTGCCTTAAAACAGACAACCTGTTTTCACAACAATCCTAACCAGATAGGCATGTCATGTCTCTTGGGGGATTACTTGTTCTGTCATGGAAAATAGTTTAATGTAATCTAAATAGTGTAGTATTCAAATTCCCTCCACGATAGGATTGAGTTCAAGGCTCTGAGTGATCTGCACAGGACCTTGGTTTTGGTGTCCTTTACAATGTTTTGTACCAATCTTTGAATAACTGTCTTACTGTTAACCCAAAGCTAGATCGGTGGCAGAAGTCGACATTATCCTTCAAAATTTCAACATAAGTATCTTTCTCCATGATCCAATGCACTTGATCAAGGTCCCGTGAGCTTGATCAGCCTGTTAGCATCATGCTCCCACCACAAATGATTTACTTTAGAGAGGTCTAAGGGATTCTTCATTCCTACAGCAAAAACACGCAATATTCATGGATTGAAAGTTTCAAGTTTAGTGTCATCACAATAAAGGGCAGACTTTGTCACACAGTAGCATCTCAAAACCAGATAAAAGATTTGTTTTTTTTTTTATGAATGCCAAAAATGAATCATGTGTGAAAACACAAAAAAAATCAAAAACCTATTCTTTCTTTGGCCAGCTGGTGGCGCTACACCAGACAGGCATACTGGATGTCTAAATGTCGTCATTAACATACTATCTAATAAACTTACAACCTCCAAGGCCCTAATAACTTTGCAACAACTGTCAGTCCTTCTTATCTTAATCCATTTGGTGTCCTTAAGATGTCAAAGCACAGCAAGACTGTCAACTGTCCAGGTGTTCCCCCTGGAAAACTGGCAGCAAGTTGGAGTTGAGGATCTGTACCTGTGAGTACCTCACCCTCCCACACCTGACTCCCCTGTTTAAGGTGCAGCTCTGTGTGCTTCTGTCCTATTACACAAACTTCATTTGCCCGGGGCACTTTCACACAGAAACGCACTTTAGACATGGGCTGCAGTTGGCCTGTGCGTGGTTCTAGGAGCACACAGCCATCTTGCCAGATCGAATAGCTGATGGGGAACGGAGGACACACACCGTTCCAGTCGTTCTGCAACACAAAGTCACATATGAAGGACAGGGAGGTTGTGGTCACTGGTCCACCAAACAGGCTGAGCCGGTAGACCCCTTCCTCTGGTAGAGACACGCTGATGGTGACATCTTTGTCATCACAGCACAGGAGCACGTAGCGGGACAGGGGGTATTTGGCTTGCTTACATTCCTGACTTGACAGATTAGCCTGAAGTTTCAAACCATGTTGATTGCGAAAGGTGATGCTGCATTGCCCCTGCTGGGTGTTTATCAGGGCCCTGGTGTGGCTGAAATGAATGAGACCAGCTTTCAGTGTTGCATTACCAGGCCCACAATTACTGCTCAGACCAGGTGGGAAGAGCTTACTGATGCTAATGACAGCATCTCTTGTGTAGTGCAGTAGGAAGTTACCAGCTAGACTGTATGATTCATTAGTGCTGTCACTGTCCTTCACGTACACATCCAGACGATAGTAGCCCACATAAGGGAACAGAATGTGACACCTGAGTTGATCGGTTTCACTTTGCGTAGCTACACATCTCTTGGCCAGCTCTACATCCAGGTCTTTGTGAGAGAGTTTGCACAGAATCATCAGAGACCGGGCAGTCTGGAGCACCATCTCAAAAGTGCAAGACTGCACCTCAATCTTTGCTTCATACTGACATGGCTTGAGGCCCAGACTCTTGGCATTCTGTTTCAGGCCCCAGGACTTAGATGGGTTCTCAGGGAACGCATCTAAAGCTGAAGGCTGGGGACATTCCAAAAGGAAGTTGCACACATCTTTCAAGTCACCAGCAGTGTTGGCCGTCCGAGCAAACACGATGACGTCGAAAGTTCCCTGGGTCGGGGGCCGAAGCTGCAGCTTCATGTGGGTTGTGGTGCTGGTGAGGAAAGCAGCAGAGGAGCTCAGTTCCTTCTGTATGGTGCCACTGCGCTGACAAAACGTGTAGGTGAACTCTAGAGGCTCAGGGAATGTCATGGAAATGGTGGCCTCACCATTCTCTGAAATGTTAAGAGAGGAATGTAAAATTTGTGTTTTAATGTAATAACGTATAACATCAGAAAATATCTATTTACAAAAAAGACCTTTTTTTAAAAAAAAAAAGCAATGACTTAAGGGTTGTTTGGAAAAAAAACTCATTACACTTTATGTAGGAGGAAATGTTAACCTGTGACCAAATGGAAGTATGTGGGATGCTGAAGAGTCAGTCCCAGCTGGAAAAACCTGGAGGTTTTTTTGACCCTCCTCTGGAATTCATCCAATGAGATAGGTTCCTTCAGGAGCTGCCACTCAACCTCATCTGGGAAGTGGTTGCTTATGAACATATGTGGGTCAGTCAGGAAATAAAACTCATTGTAGCTGGAAAAAAGATGGATAGAAAGTGTTTATTTTTGTTTATATTATTATTATTATTACTGTTACCATTGATAATAATAATAATAATAATAATAATAATAATAATCATCATCATCATCATCATTATCATAATAATAACATTTCAATAAACCTTTCTACATTTACACGACAACACAACAACAGTGTATTACACTATATCATAGTAGTGGGCAAACTGATTTGTGAGCCTGAATCAGCCTGTCTATTTTTTTTAATTATTTTTTTTCTAATCAAAGAATGATTCAAGGCCTATCAGTCATCAGGTCACTACTCTTGAAACAGGTCTCCTCAAGAAAGGGCGATTACTGCCCATCCCTGCTCTATTGCCTTATGCATGCAGCAAGACTGTCTCACCACTTGTTGAAGACTCTTTTGGTGAGGTCCACAGTCCCTGCCCCCCAGCATGAGTCCAGCAGATACCAGTGGCCCTGCAGACGCACTGCATTCCACGCGTGGTCAGACTTGGTGGCTTGGGAATGAATACCTGGTTGGTAGCTGGCACCTTTGCTGTGACCACTCACCTCCCGGCACTCAATCCCAGCCTCACTGCAGAACCACACAACACACATACAATTGTTTAACAAATATATGTAAAAATAAAAATGTTGCCTGGAATTATACAAATTGTATATGGGGACTTTATGGTCATTTATTATTCTATAAGGACAGATGACAATCATTATCTTTAATATTATTAATATCTGTAATATTAAAATGCTCTTGGTCGTTGATAAATCAAGCTGAGAGGTGGAGGTACCTGCACATCTGTTTGCACACCCTGGAGTATCCACAGCACACACCACGGCCAGTCTCAATGACCCGCTCAGGTGAGGTCACCATCTCCGTCATCCCTAAGTATCCACTCAAGTCATACTCTGTAGCATAGACATCAGTTGTATGTCATCTAAATCACTTATACTATAGATGTTTTCTTAACCCTAGAGAAAGCCAATGGCATACAGAAAGAATAACAGAAATACAAATGCTATGGTATGGTGTACCATACATACACATACAGATAGCACACCTGATCGCTAATCGGTCAAAATGTAATCATACTCCATAAACACCACACATTAACAACATGTATGTAATTTCTCTAGCACTTAGTTATCACACCTTGTCTTATCTTTACTGAACATATCTGCATATTGCCCTATGAAACTCCATCCCCACTAAGACTGAATGACCTTGTCTGTAGGCTCACAATGATAATGCAACCATGATGAGCTTTATTGGGCTTCATTTGGCAAAGCTACAATATAAACTGTAACAAATAGCAACTGGCTCTAAATATTGCAGTGTCAGGAGCATACAATAGATATGAGATAGAGAGTGGCGAATAGAGAGTGGTGATTAGAGTTACAAAACTGGTCAGAGTTAGAATAGAATTGTGAGAGTTACAGAACTGACCAATGTTAGAATAGAATGGTTAGAGATACAGAACTGACCAATGTTAGAACAGAATGGTGAGAGTTACTGAACTGATCAATGTTAGAATAGAATGGTGAGAGATACAGAACTGACCAAAGTTAGAATAGAATGGAACTGACCAATGTTAGAATAGAATGGTGAGAGTTACAGAACTGACCAATGTTAGAATAGAATGGTTAGAGATACAGAACTGACCAATGTTGTGGCAGAGCCAGATCCAGATGGCTCTGAGCTTTTGCAGGTCGGTCACTGCCCCAACCGTGATGGCCTGAGTAATGGCCTTCACAGAGAAGATCCTCTTCCTCCTCAGCTGCAAAAAACAATATAATAATGATAATGAAATAATATATCTATATTAATATAATTTAATATAACATATTATACTATATAATATTACACAAAAGATAATATAACATAACTTCTGTCTATCTCTCACTCACACACACACTCACACACACACACACACACACACACACACACACACACACACACGCATACATGTTGCTCACTTAAAGTGTTGTGATTTGTCAGACAGAGGCCTGTTAAAGCTGGGTTATGTGCCAGGCTGGGAAAGGCTTGAGAAAAAAAAAAAACTTTGTGCAACGTAGACCTCTGGTCTTGTTCTTATCAGACACTGAGATGACGGTTAAATGATAAGGAGAATAACCTTACCTCTTCTCCTGCTTTAATGGCATGGGCATCAATCTGGCTGAAGACTGCTGGGCTTGGAAACAGATGCTTTTTGAGCTTTCTGCTGCTCTTCCTCCTCCTGATACTCCCCTTCGTGGTTCTCTTAGAGGTCCGGAATTTGGTGCCACGTTGCTGAATGGTGTTATTGCTGTCTGTGGTTTCCTCTGCTTTTGGAGAAATGTTGTTGAGTGGTTGTCTCTTGTTTTGGCTACGCTGGCTACCTGTACTCTTCTTTCTCTTGGTGCTCATTTTCTTGCTTCTCTGTGAATCATTAGGTTGTGTATTTGCCAAATCCATCACCGGTTGTTCTTTGTCTTTTATCGTCACAGATCCATGTGTTGTTTTATCAGTGTTGGCATTAGTAAACACTTCAGTCAGAGGTTTCCTCTTACTGTCTTTAGCACGTTGAGATTGACCTCTTCTAGAGTTTCTCACACTCATCTGTGAGGAGCGTGTCAAGCTTCCTTTCCTCACGACAACACCTTTTTGTCTCTTTGGTTTGTTTTTGGATTCTTTGCCTTTTTTACGCCCCCTCCTAAATCTTGTGACAACAGCGCCCATCTTCTTTTGTCTTGTGCCTTAATTTTGCCTGGAAAGATAGAAATCTTTGTTTAAATTCATCTTTGTTTTCTAACTCATACATTCCCTGTCTGTGATCAGTGATTCTTTGTGATTCTTCTTTGTGAATTCCCCTGGAGTGGAAGAGACAAACTATTTATGTTTATGTCTGCTGAGGATGTATGAATCTTGAAAAAGTAATACATATCTTTTTTCTTGTATGTTCTCAACATTTGAATCACAAATTTTACAAAAATGACGAAAATTAAGCATTTGTTGTTATTGTAAGATGACATCACAGCACAATCGCAAAAATCTACAACCACTCCATTGATGAACCAAGCAATTCAACATTTTCTAGTGTTTGCATTAATCTGTCTGTGGGGTGAATGGGTTTTACCTTTATTCCGTGTTTAACAGCGGAGCACCTTGTTCTGTTAAGTATCTGTCTGTCGTTTCTGTCATTCACCTTTCTCTGCTCTCACCATAATTTGCGGTTAATCTCCTCTAAGTGCTTTTATGGCCTTGCCTTGGCAACAGGCTAAAGTCCACCTCATAAGGTTTACCAGAACATGGTAACACTCATATAGGAGTGGAAAGCATGTTATCTTTGGGAACACATTCCAGTAATCACTGGTTCATGTTGATACAATGAAGGGGAGTTGCCCTGCTTTCTCAAAGTGCTTCAGGTTCACTGCCATGTCAGTACACTACCTTTCTGTAAAAAAAAAAAAAACTGCTTTTAAACTTTAAAAACTTTTAAAATGTAAGTTTTAAAATGTATTATTTGCCAACATTGTTACATAACACTCCTGAATTATTCAGGCAGAATAAATTATTGTTGCCTTAGAGCTGGATATCTTGCCAAAAGGTGGTGGTGGTATAGATTGGTAAGTTTCTATGTCCCAGTTGCTTAGTTTTTTGCTGCTGATGTGCTGTTTATTCAGTGTATGTTGTATAACATTTTCTGTGGACATTCTGTGGCACTGCCTCCAGTGCAGACAAACAAAATAAACTTGCCCTGACCGTGAAGCACTGATAGACTGGATTTACACAAAGATAATAATGACGCAGTAAAGACTTTTTTGTAGTTAGCAGGAAAACAGCAGGCCCCATTCAGTTAATATTAGCTGCCAGTTTGCTGTTAGTTATTATATAAGAAAAATTTACCTTCGCATGTATCACATTCAGGATGCTTGACACCTGAATGTTTCAACATTGAGGACAACGTCCAACAAAGAGACCATTAATGCATAGTACATTACAATAAAAAAGACAAACTGATGCATAAATTGAGATCTTTCATAGAGTTCATATCAGGGCAGCACAACATCTCAGGCACTTTATATCAGTGTGCATGCGTGCATGCATCTGTGTGTTTGTAATGCACTCCCCATTTTGCCCATTTGTGATGTTTAGGCCTAGTGATCATTTTATCTGTCACCACTCCATTTTGAAGCCGCATTATCTCTGAAAGTCGATAGGTTAGCCTAAACTGAAATTCAATAGTTTGTCAAAAACTACTAGTCCCTATATAGTATAGAGATTATCCGTATTATCCAAGATGTTCTGTCACTTGACCCAAACTGACGCCTGAATGAATCACAGTCCATGATCCTGTAATGCTTGTGTAAAATGGGTGGTGTACTAGTGATAAAGGATGTGTTTATCATGGGTGTCTCCCTGTGTTGTCAGTCAGAACACACAATTGTCAGTGCAGTGTGTTAACAAATCATGTTTACATAAATACCACTTTATAGCCTGTTCTTTGAAATCTTTGAAAAAAATCTTCTGTGCAAACAACCCACAAGCAGCAGAGATGAGAGGCATGATGCTACATGTTCAAAATGCTGTCACCCTAACTTATCCTGTATCTGAGTAGCCCTTGTTGCGTGGGCCAGGGATTCTGCACACTGTTGACGTGCTAAGCTCACCAGACAGTTCTCAGTTCAAGAAAAAAAAATCAAAACACTGTCAATTACCTCAGACTGGCGCTACCTGGACCTCCGCTGTGCTACAGTTGAGGAGAAAGCACATTAAAGGAGACCAGCTGTAAGATTTAGATGGAGACCCAAATGCAGATTGGTGCAGAGTTTATTTACAGTGATCAAAAGGCAGTACAAAAAAGGGGAAAAAGCTCAGATGATCACAGGTAACAAAAAGGCACAAGTAATCCAACAAAAGGTTTCCAAAAAACAGGGTTCGGGGAAAAACACACAAGAAATCGGCAGGATACAAAGTCAGTCAGGGATCAAACAGGCAGGAGGGAATCACAGAAGAACTAAACATCCAGATCGAAAAGAAGGCGGTTCAAATCCAAAAACATCCAAGAAGTTAAAAAATACAAAAACTCAAAGAATTCAATGAGGCAAACTCAAGCAACGAGAACGGGGACAAGCACGAGAAACAGAAATCACAGGCAGGTAACCAGACTAGGTAACAGACAAACAGGCTGATACTCATTACGGGGAACAGGATCATGAGGCACAGGTGTGGAGCAGGGGAGGAGAAAAGGGGCAGGGCAGGCAAACAGAACAGAAGCACATGGATAATACAAACACAGAAGCTGCAATGCAGCATCAGTCCAGTGGGTGGCCAAGGTCCCAAGGACACCAGCGCAGCAAACTTTCCCATCCTTCAGAATTTAGCGGATATATGGACATTTTCTCTCTCATTATTTGCATTCATGAGAGTGTAAGTGTTTGTAAGTGTGATTGTGTTTGCTTATGTTCAGTAACACATGACTGGTTATTACTGTACAGTTGGCCAATGCTCTTGATTAATGTATGGCCATGGAGTAGCTATGAACTATGGGAAAAAAACAGAAACAAGAAATGCTGTCGTGTGTAATTGTATAACATCACTTTTTCTTTTTATCGCAGACTTTGCTCAAGATCATGGCGGTATCAACAACGAGAGGTAAGAAGAGACTTCTGGAGGCCACAGTTTAGGAAGATGCTACAGATGCTAACTCTAAAGAAGAAGAACTGAGGACAACATCGAGAAAATCTGTGATGATGCCTGATGAGATTAAAGCAGCACTGAAAAGTGGGTCAATCAGTGGCGCACTAGGAGGACTAGTAGGGGCTGTTTTTGGGTGTGGTAATGGGTAATATGCTCATAGCTGTGTCATTGGGAGCAGTATGTGGTGCAGTGTGTGGTGTGCTACAATGTGGAGGAGTGTCAGCAGCTGTGAGTGGATTTATTGGAGTGATGCGGGGCAATAGGTGGCATGTGCGGATATGCAGCAGGTAGTAACCCTTTAAATTACAAAGCCTTATAGTAACCCTTTAAATTACAAAGCCTTGTTTGAAGTCAGATGTGAAATTTGAGCATCTGTTGGAGCGGAGTGTTTTTTTTGCCGTAGTCCTAGGAAGAAATGCTGTGGCGGCAAAATATACAGTAGTTTAAAACAGAGCATGTTTAGTTAGCTAGTTTAATTAGCAGACTAGTTTAGTTAGCAGACATTCAGTACAGTACAGCAAAAACTCATGTGAGATGGAATGGATCCTTCAAATCTACAGTCCCTTGTTGAAATTAGAATTATAGATCATCTGTGGTCTATTTACTCAGAACTTATACATTTTCCGTTTTATCATATATCCAGTCCTTTAAAAATGCTCCATTATTAATGTTTTGCATTTCTGATGGTTCTCATATTACTGAGCTAATTGTATCAATATCATACGATTTTATCAGTACAATCAATACCATTAATTTTATTAATACCATCAATACGGTTGTCGCTGACACTTCATCAATACCTAGACAATGGTCAGGTCCTGTAAAGAAAGACTTCCAGCAGCTGAAAACTTGCAACTGAATATTGCAACCACCTAAGAGAATTAAAACCATTAAAATCATTAATATTAGTCTGGCTAATTTTGTCTTCTCATGCTTCATCATTAAGCATAACCAACATTTGCCAAGATAAAAATGAGCTGCATGGCTGTTGAGAAAATGTTGGAATGTTGGAATCTTATTGGGGACAAAGACATTTTTTGGATTATGTTTCCAATCAAATAATAATAATAATAGTATGCTAATATAACATTATATTTTAATGTCTGAGGATGTAAGGATATTTCACGAAATTGACATGACATTTTTAGCAAGCCACACATTATAGAAGGAAAATCTGCATCTTCTGAAATGTCCACGCAAGTAAGCCTTCATTAATATTCCAGAAACTGAAAAAAAAAAAAAACATATGAAACAAAATGCTCAGACTCTTAGTGCAGTTTGGATGCTACGCCACTGGTTGGCGCATGTAGGTTATGCAAGAAAGTACACATGCTGTAGGCAGTAGATAGGTCATTAAAACTCTGTGTGGTCGGTCATAAGGCAAAATCGTCATTGGTGTGTTTTAACAACAAATCATCTTTACATAAATACTACTTTATAGCCTGCTCTAAATCTTTGAAAAAATCATCTGTACAAAGGTGAGAGTGTGCCATCTGATGCCATGGCTGCACACATATATATATTACAGATTTACAGATTGGACTCAAACCCACGCATAGTCTCATCATCGTAGCCTAAAACGTTAGCATTTCCAACGTTAGCATTTCCGCTTCTTTTTTTCCCGCTTGGATGTTGAGACGACTAGGCTTTTTCTACTTTGCTGCGTGATTGTCCATTTGCTGTGTCAAGTCCCTGAAGAGCGAACGAGCTCTGTTTGTAGCGATAAATCTACGAAACGAGGTACGTTATCGTGCCTCCGCAGTCCGCAGTACTATTTTTGTCTTGTCTGAGTAAATCTGTGCACGAAACTGGAGTATAGGCCTATTCTGTGGCCTAAAAAGAAAACACCACAATGGTTAAAATTCGGTTTGCCAGCATAGTTGGGCTGTTTGTTTTTCTTTTTCTTTCACGCCGTTTGCTTGTAGGGATGTCAATTTACATTTGGTTGTTTAGTTTAACTGAATCTTGGACCCATCTAGCAACTAGTTATCCAGGAAGCAAGTAGCAGGGCAAGCGCAGAATGGCATCATTGAATGTTAATCAGTATTGTATGTTATCCATGTAGCAGAATCTGAACATATTGTTTATTAGTAGCCTAGCATCTGTGCTTGATTAGTACCCTAGCATCTGTGCTTGCTACTTTCTGGAAATTGGCTGTTGTGATATTTCCTGCAGTTTGAGTTTGAGTTTCCTACTGAATTTTCACATTTAAATGCATTGCTGAAATTACTTGTCATGTTAAGTTATTTTCTGTGAACCAAAGCCTACGCCACTCAATTTCTGTGTATAATGGGTAGGTTTTGTGTGTCATATTTCTTGTAATGTGTGTGTGTATATATATGTATGTATATATATTGTCATGCCACAGAAATCATGATTTTGCTGTGTCACCAAACCAGAGGTCAACAGCAGGGATGAATGGCCCTTAAATGGCCCTCATCCACAGCTTAAATTAGACGTCTATCCCAGGCACCAAATCAGATCATGCTTCATGTATGAATGAGGATAATTAAATGGTGGCTTTAAAACTCACGAGTCTCATCCTGCAAAGGCAAGTGATGATATCCCACTTTTTCCATGTTTATATTCCACAGAAATCAGTGAATGGACTCCAGGCTACAGATAACCTAAACTGTAAGTTCAGACAGGGGACATGATCTTCATCTTCTTTGTCTTGAGAAGGTTCCTATATCCATAAGAAGTTACTATCAGATGCTAATAATAGCAAGCTTTGAAATCATAGATCATTGTTTCTCTTGCTTATTGAAATGTCAGAGCCAGTGCATGTTCTGTGTCACAGGATTTTGTAACAATCTCTAGTCTCAATTTTGTTGTTTTCAGACAGTATGCAGTCAATGATTTTAATTCTATAATGCTTACATTTTCTCAAAGGTATTCCCAACACCAAATGATGGACCTTATTCACACATTCTTACACATGTTACAAACCTTAAATACAATATAACCCCTTAGTTTGGCAATAACAGGAACATAAAGCTTATAATGCAGAGATGATAATTCTTGAATGAAAATTTATTTTTTAAAAAGGGGAAAGCAGACAGTTGGATGCATTGACAAGTGTTGACAAGAGACTGATGTTTTGTTGTAGAGTTTTGAAAATTTGAGTAAAGATTAGACAAAAGCTTGTTAGTAATAAAAAACTGTAAATGTTTTGTCATCACTAAAGTGACCAGAATTTGTGGAAAGCATCTGTTTAGGCTGGTGTGTTAACTGATTTGAAAATGTATATTCTGAGAAGCTGTTTACCTAGACAGTCATGTCCAGTAAGCATTTATATTGCCAGCATTTGTTACACTATGAAAGACTAAAGTAACACTGTATTCATTTCATCATCATCTTTCAGGACAGGAAGTACTGCATATTGGTTGGTGGCAACAAACCAAGGCTTCTAACATGATGAAAACTAAAGGTCAGTGGTATGGTATGATGCTTAGTGGGTGTGTGAGTGTGTGCTTGTATCCAGTGTTCCCCCTTTGTTCACACTGGGCAAACAGAAATTTGTCTGAGCACAGCGCATACTCACGTCTATGTGCAAAGTGAGTTATTTCCTAACCATCTTCCTGACACCTCTGGATGCAGAGTGCGGTTGCATCTAAAAACACACTATTTAGTTGCATGTGCATTGCGTGTATTTTTTCCGTCTGCTACTGTAGTCAACTTATTATGACCATTGACCATTGATTGCTTGAATTCTCTCTCTGTCGTATTAGTTGGTGTTGAACCGTGGGAATCCATTCCCTAATCATATGAACATGCCCCTGAAGAAGTCCTCTCATCAGTCTTGTTTAAAGAACTCCCCAGTATTCTGGGACATTTGCTTAATCCTTGTTAGACAATTGGATATTTCTGTCTCTTACACCCACTGTGATCAGAATTCTGTAATTTATCACCTTACATCAGTGACTTGTCTGGAAAAAAAGAAACATTTAATTTATCTCTAACAGCACCATGTACATCACATGTTTATTTTTAATTGCTTTGCAGGTCTGCAGATTGTGCTGCTGGGTCCCCCTGGAGTGGGAAAGAGTACATCAGCTAACACCATCTTTGAAGATAGGATCTTTGAAGAAGCTGCAGGTTTTATGTCTGGCACAGATACTTGCAAAAAGCATTCTGGAGAGGTGTTGGGTAGAGAAGTCACAGTTATAGACACACCAGGACTATGTGATGTAAGTAAAACAGAAGATGAACTGAAAAGTGAAATACAGAAGTGTGTTGAATTGTCTATTCCTTGGCCTTGCGTCTTCCTGCTGGTGATTAGACTGGATATTAGATTCTCAATTGAGGTAAAAAATGTAGTAAAGTGGATTCAGGTACATTTTGGAAGGGGAGCAACCTGTTTCACTATGGTATTGTTCACTCATGCTGATCGGCTGAAGGGTATATCGGTGAAAGAGGCTATAAGGCATGTTCCTGCAATTCAAGAGATGATAAACACATATGGTGGTAGATATCATGTTTTCAATAATGAAATGGAGGACAAACAGATTCAAGTGAGGGAGCTGCTGGATAAAATTGATACTATGGTGGAAAATAATGGTGGTGAACACTATACAAATATTATGTACCTGGAGGCTCAGAGAAAGATGAGAGAAGAAGAGGAGAACAAAAGGGAGGAGGAGAATGAGAGAAGGAGAGTGACAAGGGAGAGGGAATCGAGAGAGGAAGCAGAAAGAAATGCTGAGAGAGAGTGTGTATTGAGAGAAGAGGCTGTCAGAAATGCTGAGAGGGAGAGAGTACTGAGAGAAGATGCAATCAGAAATGCTGAGAGGGAGAGAGTATTGAGAGAAGATGCAATCAGAAATGCTGAGAGGGAGAGAGTATTGAGAGAAAATGCAATCCGTAATGCTGAGAGGGAGAGAGCAGAGGCAGTCAGTAATGCTGAAAGAGAGAGAGTATTGAGAGAGGAAGCAGAAAGAAATGCTGAGAGAGAGAGTGTATTGAGAGAAGAGGCTGTCAGAAATGCTGAGAGGGAGAGAGTACTGAGAGAAGATGCAATCAGAAATGCTGAGAGGGAGAGAGCAGAGGCAGTCAGTAATGCTGAGAGGGAGAGAGGATTGAGAGAGGAAGCGGAGAGAAATGCTGAGAGGGAGAGAGGACTGAGAGAAGAAGCTGAAAGGCAGCAGAGAAGAGCATATAAAGACACACTCATAGGAGCAAGTGCTGGTGGTGTCGGGGGAGGAGTGGGAGGAGCAGTAGGAGGAGCATTTGGGGGAGCGGTGGTGGGAGGAGGTGTTGGGTTCATTGTAGGAGGACCACCGGGAGCAGCTTTAGGAGCCGTGGGAGGAGCAAGAGCAGGAGCAGCTGTAGGAAGTATCACTGGTGCAGTTACAGGGATAGTGGAAGGTTATAAGTATGGAGGTGAACGTGGAGGAGCAGCTGGAGGGAGAGCTGGCGGAATGACTGGGACATTGGCTGGGGGGATAGCTGGATACAAGGCTGCAAAGTCAATTCCTCCTGGTACCGAGGGTGGAAATGACACAAATCCTAGTCCAGCCCCAGACGACGTAAATGTCTCAAATCCTAGTCCAGCCCCAGACGACGTAAATGTCTTGAATCCTAGTCCAGGCCCAGGCAATATAAATGTCTCAAATCCAAGTCCAGCCCCAGATGGCGGAAATGTTGCAAATCCAAATCCAGTCACTCCAGGCACCAACAGTAGAAATGTCATTACAGCTACTCTAGGCACTGCTGGTGTAATATTTGGACCTATGAACAGAGCTGAGGAACCAAACACACGCAGAGGCACAGATAATGGAAATGGAGAAAATTCAGGCACTTCAAGAAACATTGCAAATGGAGCAAATGCAGTGGTTGAGACAGTGGTTAGAGCAGCCCTATGCGGTGGAGAATTAGGAGAAGTGGTAGGTAGATTAACATCCCAGGGATGTGAAAAACTCATCAGGGAGATGAGAGGATGTTATGTGGCAGAACAATGAATGTGTGAATGTGTGGACTTTATTGGAAGCCTCTACACTTTGGATCTTAGTGTTACTGTTTAAGGCAATTGTTCTCTGGTTCTATACATTTATAAAGGTTTTCTACAAAGAATATACAAATTGGTTTCAGGCCTCTTTCCCATCAGAAGTATGGCATGAACAGTGGGTAGCTATTGTAATGTACACATGATGTGTTTGTACCTTAGTGTTCACACCAGAAACCTGTCTGAAACTGGCAGTCGCTAGCCCTATGAACGGCACTTGTAACCACTGTTGGCATGTGTAAAAATCTCTGACAGATCACATGGATGCTTATTAAAGACTTATCTGTAAAAGTACTTGTTGGTGGAAAAAAAAATAGTCATTTAACGTGCTTAAAATAAATCAGCTTTTATAAAGTGGCCTTAAGGGTGGGGCTTTTGTGGCTGCACTGCCATTTGATAAATAACTATGTGCCTTTAGAATGTATTTGACGTGAAACTATTAGTGAAGATTATAAGATAATTATGTTTATATGTTTGTCATCTTTATCTTATCTGTTGATCTTTTATGAACAAAAATGAAATTTGTGATATATTTGTGATATATGAAATATTGTGATAACATATACTTTCTCACCTCAGTGTAGAGGTAATGAATTGCTAATAAAAAGTTACCATATACTTGCACAGATTAAAGTTGCTGAGTTAGAGAAAAGGGGGAAACTGTGAAATACTGGTTTCTGCACACATGACAGAAAGAGGAATAGGCATTGGATTTGTGTCTTGCTGAGACCCTTACAATGCCATTTAAGACAAATAAGGACAATATTAGGAATATATCACACCACCCAGAATCACACAAAATAATCTGCTGTATAAACATCCCTGGCAATGAACAGCACATTCCAGACAAGTTGTGGGAGGTTTGATTGACAGGGTGATGGGAGGCACAGGTTGGATGTGCAACAGGTACAGACACCTTAAATCCCATTGCCTAGATAGGTCTACAGCTGTAACCAGACCTCACACATTTTTTCAGCACATTTATTGAGGCTTTACTGGCATGGGACAACACTGCAAGAATGAAAGGAATTAAAAGTATTTAGGAATTACCGGTAAATACGAAGGAGGGAAATATATCTGTTTATACCCAGCTAGGCTTTATAGGCTTCGGCGACAATTGGAGCAAATGCATGGCCAGACTGTATAGTAATGCAGCTTGGGTCCACTACCACTGGGGGGGGCGCATGGAGATTATGCAGGGAAGGATACATAGGCCATCGCGTCATGCTGGAGACATGCAGACTTGCCTACATGCCTGTTGTTTGAGACGTCTATCTTTCAGTTTTGACTTTTAAACTGTAGGCTATTTTTATTTGAGAGTTACGAGATTGACAAGGCTTCATCAGACCATCATCAGCTCTTGAGTCTTGTAGTATATATAAGCAGTCGGTAGGCTCACTACTCACATGTAATAATAAAATAATGTGCTCTTTTTACAAACTACTGTTATTTGTTTTAGCACGGTGCAAGCATTACAGATAACAGGACATAAGTAAGCCTGAGCATAGTGATAACGTAGTGGGCTATATGTCGCTTCGGATAAAAGTGTGCCAAAGAACGTAAACAATAATGCTATTATATTGTAGGCTTGCATACGTTTTTAAATGTAGGCCTAAGAGAACAGGCTAGCAAGTTGCCTGAAACAAAAACCGTCGTGACTTTGTACATTCAGCAGATAGAGTTTGAAGAACACATTCTTCTGTGATAACTCAAACCCAGATTTGTGTCTTGTATGAGTGTCATGTGCACAGGAAGGCACTGGCTATACTGGACTATACTGACCACCCCCTCTATAAGGAGTTTGTGCTGCTAGCTTCAGGTAGAAGATATAGTGTTCTCACACACAGGACCTAAAGATATAAACTTTCAATCGTTTGTGCAGCTGTCAATGTATTGAGTAAACACAGATGATGGCATTGATGGACTTAAACTATTTCTGATCTGGCGCTTCTGTTTTCCTAGTCTCTCTCTCTCAAGTGGCAACTTTGCGCTGTGACACACTCAGTGTGGTTACATGCATGGTTCAATTATGATATTTTCTATAAAATTGGAAGCATTTTCTATGTGTTTTTAGCCATTTTGCCTCTGTCCCTAGGTCAGACTTTTGGTCTTTGACCTTGTTTAACTTTAAAGTTAATGATAAAATAATGTCAAATTCAAGCATAAAGTATTAATTACTACCCATTTCAATAAAATATGTTGTTTTTTAAATATTTATTTTCATTATGTAATATTTTTAACATGTAGAATACATGTCCCTTGGGTTTACCGTCATTTCCACAACTCTGTACAAAACACAAGCTTAAACTTAGTGGACACTTTTTGTACGTAATTTCCGAACTGCTCATAACTCATGAGGAGAAAAAAAACCCTGGATTTTTAAAGGTTTGTTAGTTGTAATGTGTGATTATTTAATGCTAATTTTAAAACTAACACTAGTAAGCTAAGCAAGCATGAAATTTTGGAGGGAAAGTCAGAAAATGTCATTTCCACAACCATCATTTCCACTACTGCCTCCATGTTGGTGGAAAAGACACGTTGGACTGGAAATGACATGTCTGTAATATTAAACTGTTGTTTGCCCAGATTATATATATATATAATGTCCAGTGTTTCCCACAGAATCTTCTTAGACTATGGTGGGGGAGTGGGTTAGGGTGTTTCTGATGGTCTTTAACTTACTACAACAGTCAGTCATAGGTGATATCCTTGTCATTTGTAACTAATTTGTAACAAATTTGTGCGGCACACAGGCGCATCATCTTTCACCGTGTGTGTGTGTGTGTGTGTGTGTGTGTGGTGGGGTTCGAAAAAGCTTACACCAAAACAGGCCTGAATCAGTGGTACTAAAGTAACTAAAAATAATGCAAACAAAAGAGACTGACTGTTGGTATGCATTACCCCTAACCCATACATGGTGGAAATATTTTTTTCACATTCCATATTTACACTATTATGGGGAAAATTGGACAATAGTGAGCCGCCATAGTATTTACAATGTATAGGAAACACTGATATCCTATGGAATTTTGTTATTTAAAGCATATTTATTTAGTTGATAAGAGAACAATGCACAACTAAGTGGTCTCTGTTTCTTTAAGATGGCACAAAAAACAGCAGCAGAGAAGTCAAAATTATACAGGGAAAGAATCAAATCAGATCCAGTGAAATATGCTGAGTTCCTTAGAAAAAACAGAGAGATATTTGAAGAAAAAAGAGAAATGTGTGGTGAAGTCTGTCACAGAAATGCCAAAAAGAGAACAAAGAAAAATGAGAAGACAGTGGTGAATTACACAAAGAAATAGACATAGTAGACTTAAAGAGGTCTCTAAAATGGTGTCAGTAGCAGAGCGCTTCATGGCAGGAGAAACACCACCACAATCACCTGACAACATAGTAATTCCTGAATCACATCAGCTGGAGCCTACCCCAGAGACAACCCAGAGAAAAAAGGGGAGGAAAAAATAAAAAAAATGGGAACAAAGGTGTACAGAGACCTTAAAGAGACTTGAGAAAAACATGACAGAGCGACAAGACAAGTTGAAAAGTACAAGAAAAGATGTGATCGCCTGAAGATGAAAATGAATACAATGGAATCCCCAAAAGCCAAAACAAAACAGCAGCTACAGCAAGGAACCAAACAATTAAGAAGAACATTGTTATTCCACAACAGCATCATTTCAGAAATCAAGACAAAATACCACAATGACAATCAAAAGGCTCTGCAAATCATTTTGAAAATTGTGGCTGGTAAGATCATTAAAAAATACCGTCTAGCAACCATGGTCAAAAAAGAGTTTGGCTTTTCTGCAAAGCTTCAAAGGTCAAATATGACAAGGATGAACAAACTAAAATACACACGGAAAACACAACAAAATGTGAAAAGATGTGAAGATGTGAAAAAAAAAGTCACTGAGTTTTTTGAACGTGACGACAACAGTAGGGCAACAACTGGGAAAAAAGAGACAATTACAAAGAAGATGAATAAAATGCAAAAGCACTTCCTTCTTGATTCTATGAAGGCCTTGCATATGAAGTTTAGGCATGTGTATCCTGATGTCAAACTCTCCTATGCAGAGTTTTGCAGACAGTGGCCCTTTTGGGTTGTTAAACCCACAATCAAAAATCGAGATACATGTCTGTGCAAGCTCCACTCCAATATGCAGTTCGTGGCCAACAGGCTGTTCTTTCACAAAGTCATTAAGACATCAAAGCTAACAGATCTCATTTACTCGGTCTCATGTGAAAATGTGACAAAGGAGTGTATGTACAGAGAATGCAGAGATTGTAGAGACAAACAGCTTGAAACATCGGCCTATGATGCTGGAGAGCAGACATGGTGGTTCCAGTGGAGAAACATTGTAGAGGATAGGGAGAAAAAGAAAAAAAAGATTGCTCCAAAGAAATCATTAAAGTGCACTATACAGCAAAAGAGAAAGTACATGGGACCATGCAGACACTGTTCGAAGACTTTTCAGACAGACTCAAAACAAAGATGGGAAAGCACATCCACAATATTAAACATCAGTATATCTCTTTAAGAGTTGAAAGAAAATATCAGTAGAGACAGCATTGTTTTACAGATAGACTTTGCTGAGAACTACATCTGTAAGTATGGGGAGGAGATCCAGGCAACATTTTATGGTGATTCCCACCAACAGACAACCCTCCATACCAGTGTTGCTCACACAAAGAATGGTGTGGTGTCTCTTTGCTCCTTAAGTTCATGTATGCGCCATGACCCATCTGCAATTTGGGCTCATTTAAAGAAAGTGCTTCCCTACCTAAAACAGCTAAACACGGAAGCAACCACCCTCCATGTTATAAGTGATGGCCCAACTACTCAATATAGATCCAAAAAGAACTTTTTCTTCTTGAGCAAAATTCCTTATGAGTTGGGATTCCAGAGGGTAACCTGGAACTTTCTCGAAGCTGGACATGGGAAGGGCCCAGCGGATGGAATTGGTGCTGCCATCAAACGTCAGGCTGACTCCCTTGTTGCTCAGGGCACTGACCTTCCAAATGGCAGGATTTTATATGAGCAACTACTGAACCAGCCATCGTCTATCAAGATAATGTATGTCAATGAGGAGGAAATCGAGGAGTTGGACCGTACCAGTAACAAAGAGGCATGTAATGCTGCAGCCTTCAATTTGGAAGGAAATATGCACTGATCTTGATTCCACCTGAACATTTGGCCCATGTTGTCATATCCACGATTATTATACTGATGATGATGTTTTTATATTGTTATATCCATGATTGTTATGAAATTTGCCATGATTCTTATGATACTATGTTCACATGATTTAGATTTCTGTCATGATATTGTTATGATATTTATGGTGTGTTTATATTGTTATGATATCCATCATTTGTATTATATTGTTATGACATTCACTATGATTGTTATGATAGACATGATTGTTAAGATTTCTGTTATGATATCCATGATGACTGTTATTATATTAGTGCTTAGTTATAGTTATATTTTGATATTGTTATGATATCCATGATTGTTATGATATAGCTATGATATTCACTATTATTGTTACAGTAGTATTATCAAATATTCTCACCAAGTGTCTTAATCTTGTTTTTTTTTAATGATCTGTGAAACTGACTGTTGACTGTTAAGAGACTCTTGTCTCTCTCAGTGCAAACACAACCACTCCCCGTATTTTCCACCACCCAATGTCATTTCCACAACCACACATGTTTTTACGTAAAACACATTTTAAAAATAGAGTTAAGGCAATGATTGTTGTTGTGTTGATAGCTGTGCAGCTGAAGGTGGGGTATATGTATATGGGATGAAAAATTTTACATTTGAAAATGTATAATGTTAAATTGAAGGTTTCAGCAACCTAATATTAAGCGTTTTTTAGAGTTAATATCATAAAATCATTACACTTACATTTCTGAGAAATATATAAATGTTAAATTTGGACAGATGCCAATATGATCTTTGATAAAATATGTTTATAGTATAAAGTCTTTAAACATTTTTGCTTTAAAACATTTTTTGGTAGGTGATGGAAATTACCATTTCTTTGCCTGGCCTGAAAAAAATGACAAAAATGTAATATTAATCATGAAAAATGATTGCAGCCAACATCATGGCAGGTATCTAGGCAGTATGGGAATACAAAGTATACAACAATTGAATTTAAAAATGTTTCTGAATTTTCTGAAAGTGTCCAGGTCAAAATGTACCGTAGTTGGAGAATTGCCCAACTATCTAACCAGTGCTGCGTATGCTGCGTGTGTTTTCATCTAGGCCAAACATTTATTGACGTTATAAATACATAGACTAAATCACGGCTTAATGGCCCGGGCACTATATGCTATTTCGAATCGACAGCACTGATGTCTTACCCAAATTGGCCGCATCTAGGCTATTATTTATTTGGTTCTGTATTTGGACCCCTAAGTGCATAATGATGCCTAGTCTAAGTGTTAAGGGTAAATGCAGGTCGATAAGCCTATGCGAATATGATTTGAGTGCACAGTTTTCTCATAGACCTAGCAAACAACCTTGTCTATGTATTACAAACTAGGGCACTAAATGGAAATGTTTGTGGTAAATAACCCTGTTGCTAACCCAGTGCTTTGGCACTTTCGGTTTCGTACGAGATGTTTACAGTTGGAAGAGGAAAACCTTGTTCCAGGAAATAGTGGGGCATTTGTAGACTTCGGGTTTATAGGCCAGCTGGGCTAGGCTACTAATCATTCGACGTTTTGGAAAAGTAGACGACATTTGGCCATATCTAGTCTGTAGTCTACACCGAGTTTATGCCGGACTCGCATGAGACAAAGACGAGAAAGGTAGACATTTCTTTTTCCCTGTACAAAGCAGTGTAACCTGTGGGCCATGAATACCATGATCGCCATTGTTGCTTGTTTCTTCTTTGTTTTATCGGTTTCCATTCAACATTTAAAATTTGTATTAACAAAAATTCGACTCAAGACTATGCGTGTCTGTCCGTGTTTACATCAACTGTGTAATGGGAATTATAAATTAAAATTAGGCTAATCAAGTGACGTGTTTCTACCAGCTGTTGTATCAAAACGTAATGCAACGTCTAGGGGTAGAAACGCGAATATACGGCAATTAAACTGTCCGTCAACTTTAATCGCATTATGCATTATTCAAGAGTTAATCCACCCCCCTCGAGCGAGTTGAATGTATATTCGTATTAGGGGACCAACCGAGGATTAGTTATTCGCATAAATTAAACAAATTGGAAGGGAACCCAGCTTATAAAACACTTAGCCTAATTCACAAGACACAGTTCAAGCTAATGAATTAGCTCCTAGACTGCAGTAAAAACAGGCATCATCCTGTAAAACTAAGTTACATATCCGAATCGGCAAGTATAAGAATGTTAGTGTTCTGTAAGAGTTGAGGTAGATTTGAAGGCAGTCCATGTAGCCCACTTTGTGTAGATGATTGACTGTCACTGCACACTTGACATCTAGTGACCCCCTGACAAGAGTAAATATTTAACAGTTTAAAACATCTACCTATATCATATCGTTTCATATTATATTCTGTACAGAAACCTTACTGTAGTCAAGTCCTTGGTGAGGTGACAGTCAATTTCACCTACAATTCTATTCCAAGTGACCTGCATTAATCCTCATGTGGAAACACAATTTTTATTAGTTTCAGGTCACTATAAACACTCCTGACCACACTGTTGAGGCCTAGTGTAAAGAGAAATGGCTCCATCTAATGGTGAGTAGTATGGTTATATTCAGATAAGGTTGTTATGAAGTTCACAGATTATAGTCTAAACCCACTGTGTGCGTGTGTGTTTGTTTATGGAAACAAAAGGGCAGTTCTATTTCCGAGCTACAGGTAACAGTCTGCAATTCAAAAATCTCTAGAGAGGAAACCTGAAGCAACTGAAGAGAAAGGCTATGAGAAAATCTCTGTATTGCCCAAATGTGTGTTGCGTATGTCAGGTTCAACTCACCCTAACGTATCAAATAATTAAATTAATTACAAAGATAACAAAATGGATCTGGTTAGAATGTTTGTCACAAGCATCCTGCTCTGTCTAATTTCATGTGCTGTGTGTATTTATTGATAACATCTTACTATGTGTCAGGTTCAGCTCATCTTAGACTGGTGGTGCTGGGTGGAGCTGGAGCTGGGAAGACGACAACAGCCAATGCCATCCTGGGCCAAGATGCCTTCCCGGAGGCTGAGACTATGGGAAGCTCCGTGCAGAAGAGGAACATAAGAGGATGGTGCATTTCACTGATTGACACTCCAAGGTCTCTGTTGGGTTCCTCTTTGAGTGACAAGCAACAAAATGGTGAATGCCTGGAGAAGTGTCTGAGCCTGGCTGCACCAGGTCCCCATGCCTTTCTGCTGGTGATCCCCCTCAGAACGAGTCCAGTTTCAGACAAGGGGGCGAGAGTCGTGGACTGGATAGGACAACAGCTGGGTGAAGAGGCCCTTGCAATGACGTTCGTTTTGTTCACCAGGAGAGAGAAGGTCACGAGGCGGGAGTGGGATCGCTTCCTGTTGCGGCAGGAAGTGCAGCACCTGATAAGAAGCTGCAGGGGAGGATATCACACGATGAACAGCAAGGCAGAGGTTGAGCCATATCAGGTCACAGAGCTGCTAGAGAAGGTTGATGCTATGGTGAAAAGGAGTGGAGGGGAGCACTACATGATTGACAAGTTCCTCCAAGCTCAGAGGAGCAGTGAAAGGAAAGAGGATAAAGTGAGTGCTCTGCTGGAAAAAGAAGAGAGAAAATGGGGGGATAGAAGAAGAGAGATGGAGATGAGAAAACAGAAAAGGGAAGAAGACAAGAGAATAAAGGAGGAAGAGAGAAAGAGACAGGAGGAGGAGAAAAGAAGGAAAGAGCTGCAGGAGCTTCAAGAGAGGGAGAGGAGGAGGAGGAGGCAAGAGGAGTGTGAAAGAGTGGAGCAAGAGAGGAGAAAACTAGAGGAGGTGAAGAACAGACAGCAGCAGGAACGACAGAGGCTGGAGGAGGAGGAGAGACTACAGGAAGAGGCACGACAGAGACTTGAGGAGGAGAGAAGGCATCAGGAGGAGGTGCAGCAGAGACTGGAAGAGGAGAGGCGGCTGCAGAAGGACATGGCTAGGAGACTCGAGGAGGAGAGGGAGAGGCAGGAGCAGGAGACACAGAGGCTGGTGCAGGAGAGGAGAAGGAGGGACAAAGAGAGGCAGCTGGCCAGAGGAGGAGAAGGACAGCAGCTGGAGGATGATGGCTGGTGGAGAAGAGCTGAGAGATGTGCTGCAGTAGCAGGCTCTTTCCTAGCGCCTTTTATAAGACGCTGAGAGAGAGAGAGAGAGATTTAACTCATAGGGAAACAGACAAACACCTTTACACACTGATTAACATAATAGAAACACCATTGTTTTGTACAGATGTACAGATTAAGTTTTACATGAAGCATTTGGTAACAGTTTAGTTGAAGGAGCTGAAGGGTTTTTGAACACAGACTTTGGGATGCAGACATTACAGACACCAAATGACACTGAATGACAACAGTCATAACCATGAAGTGTCATCAATGTTCATGATGTGTGTCACGTCATGTCTATAACAGGCTCACGTCACCTTATAGAGCCCTTCAAATAAAGGGTTTTTTTTTTGTTTTGTTTTTACAGTGAGCTACTATAATAGGTTTACTTTAATGGTGTAATAATGAATTACAACACTGTAACAGCTGCTCTTCTGGCACTTGAGATTTCAATTTAAGTTAATGTTGACTGCAGTACATTATTTAGTAGTATATTTCAATAGTACATTTAGCAGATGCTTCTGTACCAAAACAAAATGGATATATAAGCCATTCATGTGTAGCTGGAAATGTGGTGCTGTGTCTGATGTTTCATAAAATATTTTAATGATGCATAATGCTAAAATCTTGAATACCTAAGCTTTTACTTGAATTACTCATATTCAGAAATGAAAGAAATAAGGTAAATACATTATTTAGACTTTCTTTTCAAAACATGGGTTGCCATTACTGTAGTGATAGCATATCATGTATAGAGAGGGCTAAGTTTTTTTTATAATGTTCTTGCAGGTTTCAAGATCCTCATAAAACAAACTATATCTATCTAAAATTAACATTTTTTCTAAAATCTGTTTTGTGTTTCATGTCTGTAATCAGCATCCAGTACATCATCACTGCTGTGTTCCTCTAAATGTGCATTCACCTATTCTTTTTCATGGGCTTTTGCTTTTCTCCTTGTTTGTTAATCTGTGATACATGGCTCTGTTGTGCACTGAAGTTACAATGTAGAATCTCATATAATTAAATCTGTAAAAGGAAATATTCCTGGACATATCTGAATTCTTCTCAATCTGACTGCAACTGAGAGACTCAAGGGGATTGCCTTCAGATTACAGGGTGAACCTGTTTACAGGCCATAAATAACATATTGTGTTTTTAACAAGACATACAATGAATAACTACATAAAAGTAGCAACAAGGCAGACTTTTTAGTTGTGTAATTATTCTTTGTGTGTGTGTCTGGTCTTATTGCCAGTAATTTAACACAAAAACTTCTGTTGGAGCTATTTATGGGTTTAGTTAAATTTTAGTATTTTCATTCTTGCTTTATATATTTATTATTATTGTTGTTATTTCCTTTTGTGTGCATGTGTATTATTTGGTATTATGTTTTTCATTATAAAGTTTAGTTTATGTTTGTGAGTGGGCTGCCAGATGTATGGGTTTACGTAGGCTATATATACATATGTCAAGTGGGACGGGAAAAAAGGCACCGGGGGCATATGGTGTTTTACCAGGGATCAGAGAGGGCAGGCTGTCTTTATCTGTCTGTAACTTGCTGGCAATGGTGGCTCAAACACATCTCTGGCATGGACATTGGATTGTTTGTTTGACCTGCGTAAAGCCTATTCCAGATGTGCCAGGATGGCCATTTGATTTTTTTTTTTGTTTAGGTCTAGACAAATAGCCAATACAACAACAAAAGTGGTGACTTTATTTAAAAATCAATAATATGGTCACAATGGTACCAGACACATACCTAGTGGTATGTCAGATAATTTTAGATTAGTGTAACTTTAGTTTTATTCTGTAGTCAATGCTGTGCCAAATCCATTACATTCTATACAATACAATTAAGATACACAAACACACATGTACATTGTATACACTTGGATTCAGGATTCAAACCCAGGTCTACCAATTGTGTGTCAAGGACACTCGCAGGGATGACACTATGGTACCAATGACTTGACCTTTGCACATCTTCCTCAACCACGAACTACCATCACCTCACCAGGTTTAAGAGAAGTTAGCAGTTAGGATTTCTGTGTTGGTTGGCAGACAAGCAACTAACAAACTCTAGTACTTTAGCATTCACTATAAATGCAAATGCAAATAAATCAACGAATTTCCACGGCAATTGTCATCAAAACATATTTTAACGCTAAAAGATCTTGCACTTCCCACAGAGAGAAAAATAAATCATGATCATCTTTTTTTTTATTGTCAGTATAAGCCATCTATCACAAGTGTATCACAAGTGTATCAAGGTGCAAACAGATACTCTGTTATGCTAAAATATTTTTACACATACGTGTATGCGGACAAGAAATTCAGTATTTATTCAGTTATTATTTACTTATAGCTCACACTGATTTATAATTCTGGAAATATAATTAACCTCTACTCAGACTACACTATAGGCCAGTTTCAGTCAATCTCTCTCTCTGGATCTCCTTTCAAACATGGACAACATTTTGAGAAGCAATTTGAGTTTGCCTTTTGACTTCTGATCTCATCTTGGCTTCTTTTTTTTCCCTCTAGTCTTTGTTCCTCTTCTTGTCTTCTCATGTCCTCCTCTTGTCGTCTCCTATCCTCTTCCTGTCTTCTTCTATCTTCTTCTCTTCTTCTCTCATCTTCATACCTCCTTCTCTCCTCCTCTTTTCTCATCTCTTCCTTCTTCCTCCATTCTTCCTCCTGTTTCCTCTTCGCCTCCTCCTTTTTCATCTCCTCTTCCAGTATCTTTCTCTCCTCCTCTTCTTTTATTTTCTTCTGAGCCTCATTGTACATGTCATTGGTGTAATACACTCCTGTGTTTACTTTTAGCATGTTTTCAATCTTTTTAAGAAGTTGTTGAACTTGTTCCCTATTGTTCATCTCATCATTGTTGAATGACAGATACCTTCCTCCACAGTTATTATAGATTCTGTTTAGACTCTTATGCCTCAGACAGTCTTCCACTGTTTTGCCTTTCAGTTGATCTAAATGTGTAAACAGTATAATGGTGTAGCGTGCTGCATCTGTTCCAAAGTTATCTTGGATCCATTTAATAGCATTTTCTTCCTCCATTGTGAATCGCACACCTAGTCTGATCACCAATAGGAAAGCATGAGGTCCAGGAAGAGACAGTGTGATGCAGTTGGCCATCAGTTCCCTCATCTGGTCATCACTCTTGTCCCTGTCACAGATTCCTGGTGTGTCAATTACTGTGATGTTTCTGCCTTCCACCACTCCATCATGTTTCTCACACCTCTCTGTGACATGAACAGGTAAAGCATTGCTTTCAAAGGCTTTTCTTCCCAGAATGGTGTTTCCTGTTGCACTCTTTCCTGCTCCAGTCTTTCCAACCAGCACAATCCTCAGGTCAAAAGGCAATGCTCCTAAAAATTTGTAAAGAATGAATTGAAATTGTTTGTAATTTTTTGTTAAAAAATTTACAGAAAGGAATTGTTTTATTAAACAAACAAACAAACAAACCAAAAAAGAATCTTTGGTTGCAACCTGGAAATCAGAGACTGTTTAAATGTGATATTAGTAATCACCTGTGTTCTCCTTTGCTGACATCGCTGAGTGATTAGAAGCGCAAGATCACTTTTAGACACACGTGTCTTCCTTTTCAGAGTCTGGCCCGTGGTCACCCTAGTCAGGCCTGGGAAGCAGAAAGACACCAACAAGCCTTAGTAGACTACAAATATGCAAATAGCCTAATTTCCTTGCCAAGATTTTTTTTTTCCTTCAAAGTGCACTACAGTTGCAGGCTAAAAATATTTATCTCTAAATTGCTGCAAACTGCAAGGTTTTCCTCCAAAACTGCAATTTTGCTCATTTTTTTTTTTTATAAGGGTTGTAGGGGGAAATGCACAAAGATAAGGAGTTCTCATTTCTTACCCTTTGTCATTACTTTTAGACACACGTGTCTTCCTTTTCAGAGTCTGGCCGGTGGAAGCAGAAAGACACCAACACGCCATAGTAGATTAACCAAATGCTTTAATTGAAATTACCCAGTTTATATGTCAGTACAGTTGGCATTTGCATGTGTCAGAATAGGTGTGCTTGTTATTTTAATGTATCAAAATGAGGGACACAACATTTGTTGGAGGGAACAGTTAGGCATTGTACAATCTTGCACAAGCAACAGAGAGTGATGCATTTGAAATGTTTTGCATAGCTTAGTAGTTTACTTTCAGTACAGCACATAGTCAGACACTTTCTCAGTTTGTGTGTGTGTGTGTGTGTGCGTGCGTGGGTGTATGTTCATTGGTAACAAAAGTAATTAGAATAATTCACATGAGCATGAACACATGAGTAATGTTAGAATGATACACAAATACAGCACTGAATCACTGCCCAATACATGCCCTCCTGTATTTGATTAGTGCCCGCCCCAAAGAATCCTGTCAGATCACCGAATATACATAAAATGAAGATAACGAGCAGAACAGCAATGGTCTTGTTTTTAAAATCAAATAACAGGAACTAAGGGACAAATGGCTGCAGTTGCTTTCTGGAGAAGTCCATTATTATTACAGTTTCATTATTATTTCTGTTCCTTTTTTATTTCTGTTTCCAGCGCATTTGAATGAACATGTCAACTTTCCAAAAAGTTTTCTTCTTCTTCACTTCTGACATTAGCAAACTAATGTAAATATATTCACTTGCAAGCCATGCAACTCTGACAAACTAGCAGCAAATTAGAGTACAGCTCATTATAATGGGTGGAAAAACGAGGCGTGTCACTTCAGGCTATTTCAATAGGTTACCGAGGTACCGTTTTCAGCCCAACCAAAGTTACATACCATCTTTGGAGACCCCAGAGAACAATTTAGAATACCCTATAGATGTATGGCAGGGCACCTTAAAAGCTGCAGCTACAACAACTGCCTATGTATGTTAAAAAGTTTTCACTTACTTTGCTTTTCTGAAGATGGTAAAGTAGGCTACAATGTATGCTTGGACCAGTTTCAAATAAGCTTCAAATAGGTCTTGCTCAGTTTTTATACAAGGTTAACTTCCTCTTGAAACATCTGTTTTTTGTATTTAGTTTGCTCTGTGGACAAGTGAACACATATATATCCTATAGTCATGTGAATTCTGAGAAATCGCCTCTCTGTCATCAGTACTATTCAGCAAGAGCAGTCTATATAATGTTTTACTTTTACGTATAAATACTACATAAACTGGACGTACCACAGAATTTGCATATTCATAGTTTTGTACTTTTGAAATCCTTCCTTTTGAAAAGGAAACAGGTAGGGCTAAATCGGGATGGGGCCATTAGCAAGTCTTTGTTGAGTTAACATAATCTTCACCTCTAAAATGGTGAAGATTACTGCATGTGAGTTTTGCTTTGTGTTGTTTTACAGATACTCAGTGTCAGTTCTCAGTTTGGAATTTCCACTCTGGATTAATAGTTGATGGTACAATTCTTGGACCAGTTTTGTGTAAGCTCTGTTAGGTCTCATGAGACCACAATAGATCCTATATATCATATCATGTGAGACCACTTGGGACTGTACAAACCATAGAAAAATTATTATAAATACAAGCAAGCAATTTCATTCACAGCAGGTCGATCAGAGCTGACTCCTCATTCTAGCTTCAACGGATTAACCACTTACTCTTGCCAGGCAAGTGTATAAATAGCAGCCTGCACAAAACTTTTGGTGCACCTCCAGTATACAGCTGACGCCCCAGTCAGTCAACCTCAACTGGCTAGGAGCCTCTGTCGGGAGGAAGGTAAGATGTTCTATACGTGCAGTTAGCTGGTATCTGTTACATCCGCACTGCATAAAGAGGCATTAATGGGCCCCCTGTGTGATCTGGGTTCCAGGAAGTGGCTTGTCATGAAATATCTTGCTAAGCCTATCTTATCTAACATCCTATCTTTATCTACCTTTCCCGGCTTACATACACCATGGCAAGGATGTAGGTTTTGTCTCAACATTGGTGGGGATACAACAAGCCCCTCAACACCCTCCTACTCCACCACATGCACACACACACACATTTGTAATTGCTATGGATGTTGGTTTCAGTGACATATAATTAGTGTGCACAACAAGTTAATGTGGTGGTAATTACATAATTGTAGGTTATCCAATTGCTGGGCTATGCTGAGCTATGGTATTATGGTAACATAATATTATGCCAATTTCACTTTCTTGTGTGATTTTGTATTTCCATTTGGGTCTCTGATGCTTCTACAACCACTCGAAGTAAGAAAAAGAAAAAAAAATAGTTTTTAGATGTCAGAAATCATGTGCTACAATGAGCTATTTGGATGTGTCCCCTATTCTGAAGACAGTATAGCACCCCCCATCTGAATACTCCCCACTCACTAGATTAATCAAAGGTTCCGCCATTTTTTGTATGTCATTTCTTTACCAGCATGCCATGCACAAAATGTTATGTTGCTGGCTGAATAGCAAACCCAAACAGGCCTAAATAAGAGACACTGCCTCCTGAGAGAGAGAATCAAATGAATCGAATGAATGAGAAAGGAAGCTAAAACGTCCTTCCTGCTATGGGTTTATGGTTGTGTGGAGAGAACAAACCACTCTGCAAATCAATGATGAGCCTTACGCCTCTTTCAATCCTTGACTGACATTTAGCCATGTGAGGGGGATGTCCTCATAAAAATGATCCTCGTCATCATATTTGTGAGAAATACAGAATATAATATGCAGAATATGCAGAATATAAGCAAAACAAAACACTGTGTTGTTTCCAAAAATATAATATATAGTATAATATATAGTAAGGCAGTTTTCGGCTGGGTTTAGAGAAAGCCAAAACCAATGGCACCATTCAGTAAATGACAACTGTAAAGCTAAAGGTTAACAATTTAACATCTGACAAGCCAATCATACAGGCCTAATTTGAAGGATTTTCCACTTGCCCACATTAGCAAGGATTGAGTACCAGTACGTTTCTGCTAAGCATTCTGAGCCTATTTTGACTGAGACCAAATGTATTTTACCTACAACACCAGAACATTAAATTGTTGCAGAAAGATTTCACTTCCTCTTTTGGTAATAATGGTTTACCAACAAGACACATGATTTCAAAGGAACTGACTTTATGTAGACTGCATTAGTGTAGAGTGTTAGTGCTTTTTGGAGGAGAAAAGAGTATACAATTTTTGTCCTGTTAGTTTTTTTTTTATGCTGCGTTACTGTCTTTACTGTAGAATTGTATTAGGGAAAATGTCATATAAGTATCTGAATTTTGTGTTTCACTACTCTGGAAATCTCTTCTCAGCATTCGTGCATTGGTACTGGACCAAATGTCTACTCTAGGTTTCAGTACACCATCAGCTCAATCTTTTACTCTGAGAATCTTCTATCCAGAGTCAGCCTCGGTATGTAGGTCCCCCCCATCTGCACATGTGTGGTGTAGCACCACCCATAAAGACAATAAAAAATGCAATATCAGCCATTTTTCTTGTGAGTCTTATAAATTATTCCAGAGACACCAAACCACCAAGTCATGTGAAACTTCAGGTGAGAATATTGCACCCAGTGTGTGTTATTTTGGCTCCCAGGGATCAGTCCTCCTCTGTGCTGACCACTTCATGAGACTGGTTGGTCATAATCAGTATTTGTGGAGTATCTTGAGGACCGTAGTCAGTGCTTGAGTTGAGGGGAGATGAGGAGGGATGGCATCCCCGCTGAGATAAAAACGGTCAAAATCATCCCCCTTCTAAAACAGCCATCCTCCCGTTCCATCCCTTGTGCCATTTTATCAAGGAATGTGGAAAATAATACTATATTAACATTGGAAATGTATTAATACCCCCCAAGAGGCTGTGCACACACACATTACCTACACCTCTAATTTTGATCCACAAGTGCTGGAGCAGCCTGTATTGTTGTGCAGGCTATTACATGTGTTGTCCACACTATGCCAAACTATTCACCACTATCTGTAATATGTGCAACACATTACAATTGCCAAGAAAGGTTGTCAATTTTGAAATACAGTGTATGTGATGCCCCCTGTGCCCCCCTGGTACTGGCACACTGGTTGGAGAAATTTTAGTGGTAATGTGGTCTAAAGGAGCTATATCCAACAAACCCTCAACCATATCATATATTGAATAGTTCAGTTACATGAATCAGGAGAGAAATTCCAGCTGGTGACAAAGTCACTGGTCTCAGAGTTTCTTTGATCCCTCCAAGATAACCCCTTGGGAAGCCAATTTGGCCCGCTGAAGGCTCTGCTGTAGGATCACACCATGTCTGTCATGATCCTGCTCCCTGGGACCTTGGCCACCCACTGGACTAACGCTGCATTGCATCTTCTTTGTTTGTTTGTATCTTCCATGTGCTTCTCTTCTGTTCACCTGCCCTGCCCCTTTCTCCTCCCCTGCTCCACACCTGTGCCTATGCATCAGTGAACTGAAGTCCAAACTCGCAGCCGGCAATGGCTTGTAGAGATAGGCTAGACGTAACCACTCCGCTGAACTCGCACGCAAACACCAGGACAAGATCAACTGGCCCGACGACCAAGCCCAGAGAATCACAAGTCTGTGTAGGTGAGCACACACTAATCCAAGACGCCGCCACCTTCCTAGCAACCACCTGATTCAATCAGGGCTCAATTCCAGCTGCCTACGTCCTACCCGCTACAAATGTATAGGATGTACAGCTGAATATAGCAAATCTTACAATGTACAATGTACATTCTAATTCTAAATGTGGCATTTTTTTGAGTTTTGGATATGACATGATAGTCCATTTTGAATGGAATTGTCCACCTACTATTTCCTCCACTTCCACAGAGTAAAAAAATGCATCTCTTCATCAGATTGTAGGCCTTCCCTTCCCTTTCTTTCATTGTTGTATGAAATATTTAAGGCTACTAATCTTTCTTTGAACAGACAACAGTGAATATTTAGCCATAGAAACCTAAACTGTACTACACAGAGAGTTTCTGTGGGCTCCCAGAAAATTAATGCATGAAGAAAAGGATTTGTCAAATTTAAAATTTTATTCAAAAATGTTATTCTTTCTGTGGGGTAGGCTCACTGTATTTTTCTGTAGTTGCCAGCTGGCACACGTTTGACCGCCTTCACACACTCTCAGGCCACACTTTTCTGCTGGCAAACAATCTGCCCCCTTAGCTTTGGGTAGTTAAAGGAGAAATCAAATTGTGTGTTGCTGTTGTCACAAACAACCATAATAAATAGGAGAAATATTGTTTCTCATAATATGAAAAAATTACATATAGGCTGCAGGTTAAATTTATGCTTTAACCTTAACTCCTCTTGCACTGTGAATAGGGCCTCATGACTTGATGTTGTTACTTCCTACCACCTTCTAGCATGCTACTGAATTGATTGCCATTCAGTATGCTGTTTATATGATCACAATCATTAGACCCTTGAATGAAATAGCACAACACCTCATGCCACATGAAATCCTCTCTGACATCAATTTCTATTTCTTTTTTTTTTGCCTTGAAGACATTCCAAATATTGGCACTGTACCCTTTCACAGAATTCTATTGTTGTTTCTGTAGTTTAGTGAAAATGCATATGATAAGGGGGAATTTTGGAAAGGCCTTTATTTATTTATTTAACAGGCTGAACTATATTGAAAAATAAAACGTAATGGTATCAGATTGCTCCATGAGCACCACACCCATTTGACACCCATCTATTTATAGTCTGTGAACAAAATGCAAACCAAAGGACAACCAGTACGGACAGACGGTCGACTTTTCCTCCCAAAAAAACATCTACTGCACTGATGTAAGTAGTAGTTATATATCACTGTAAATGGCTATACATGAAAGAGAATGTAGGTTGCTGTTTACTCTACAGACATTTCAACATTTAATTATTTGTTTCGTGTTCATAATGCCTTGTAATGGTGATGATGCCATAACATAACCGCAGTTATAAAGTGTTACTTTATATAATGACTGTTACAATGATAAAAACAAAAACAGTGCTCTAAAGAGCATTCTATTTCATTTCCAATCTACTTCTGCTACCTTAAGATAACATGGAATGTTAAATTGGAAGCCTTGTGGGCGCACTATGAAGACTAATCAAACTTTCTTGAATCAGTCTAACACTAAACAATGTCACTTTCCACCCATATATATTCCATCTGTTTCAATTATTATAAGGCATTTCAAGACAGTGATCCTATACACCCAGCAACAATACAATTATCAGCAGTAAACATTTGTCAAAGCTATGGAATGTGTTAAAATAGCATACAGCATTTTTTTGTATTAACTGAAAGGTTCAGTACAATGCTGCATATAGTATTCAAGGAATCATTAGTGTACCATGATGTCTTTGATAAAAGCCACACAGATATGATACCAAAAACACTTTCCTCGAAACAACCTAAAAGCAAACAGTTTTATAACTATCCTGATAATGTTTATTAGATTAAACATGGCTGCAATTATGTAATTTGTAATGTTAATTAAAACAGACACACATCCATCAATTAAAAGTCAGGCATGTCAGACAAACATCGAGCTAAACCGAAGGTGTGCATTAAACCAGAGATGATACAGCAATAGAACATAAGGAAGTATGTGATATCCTACTTTACATAGGCTAGTCAAATT
Source organism: Tenualosa thibaudeaui (assembly GCA_027481765.1). Lineage (NCBI taxonomy): Eukaryota > Metazoa > Chordata > Actinopteri > Clupeiformes > Clupeidae > Tenualosa > Tenualosa thibaudeaui. Next base: position 325,816 of record JAIFZK010000182.1, read on the forward strand.
GTAGAAAACAGGTCAGATGCAGTTTCCTGCTGTGGCCACAGCCTAAGTGAATTAGGTCAGTTCAAAAACTTGTCAAGTTTAAGTTTGAGATTGACCAAGCTTTGAGCCAAAAAAAAATTGGGAAATACAATGGGCTTGGAAAGTTTTAAGCTGTGGTTGTAACAGTAACCTTGCGATAACTAAGTAGTTATCTGGTTATGTTGGCTAGTGTAAAACCCTACACATTACAAGCTTACTGTTGCAAAGTGTCTGTTTACAGCCTCCAAGCAATTGATGGATGCGCTTATCATAGTCTATGCTTTCCTTAATTTTCTCTGAAATTTAATATTCCAACACTTTTAGTTCTTCATCCCTAATTTACATTTATGCATTCAGCAGATGCATGCTACAGCAGTGAATGAAAGCACGGCAGAAAAACTAGGTGCTTACAGGACTTTTTGAATAGGTTGCATATTGTATTGTTAAGGTCTTTGGTCGTCGGTCCTTGGGCTGTTTTCAGTAGAGTAGTAACATACATCTTCGGAGACCTCAGAGAACAGTTTGAAATACCATATAGATTAATGTCAGGGCACCTTTAGTCATAATAAAGCAGATATTTGTTGAAACTGGCAATTTTTGTTGTTATATGGAATATATATATATATATATATATATATATATATATATATATATATATATATATATATATATATATATATGTCTGTCTGTCTATCTATCTATGAATGCAACTGTAACTTCCATCTGCATCTATGACTCTTTTCACTTTAAACCTAAGTAAAAGCTTGTTTATGTTCTTGCTAGACATAGGTCTATATGCTTTTGCCATCTTTTTTCACCATCGAAGCAAAGGAACTCACAATAATCAGATAGAACTACACAGATAAACTGAAAGTAAACATAGCACCTCTCAGTCTATGGTGCAGCAATGCAACAAATGCATCAAAGGCATGGAAGTGGTACTTCCAAGGTGACCATAACTAACTATTAGTCACCCACCTGCCTAGACATGTTAATACTCTTAGCTTCATCAGGGTGACTAAGCTCTAAATGAATGAATTGTGACATACACAAAAGTGCAATTTTTCCATGACCACAACTCTGCTTTTTGGGACCCAATATCTCTAAAGTAGATACAAGGTAATTTTGCACGATTGCTAATGGTTATAATGGCATTGGGCACCTAATGTATGAAGCAAATCCAAGACAGTCAGGTGTAATGCATTTGTTGATTCACACACAATGACCCATATCAACAGTCTTTCTACTGTGGTAAACTGTTAGACTTTGTGTGGTGTTAACGTAGCCTACAGCAACGTTTCTCAAACTGTGGGGCACGAACACGACAGGTTGGGCGCAAGACATTACAACCCTTGAGACTAACGGCCACACCTTGCCCCTGAATTCACACCCATTCTTTTCTGTCAGATTACTCACAGATATTTCATCACACAGATACCACACTCATATCATGAGCTTTCCGACTGTGTTACTCACTAGTTGCTGTAATGAACGGTTCGCGAGAAAACTAGATTTGAATTTGACAATAATAGTATTTTATTTTTATTGACATTTTACCAAGCATCCCAACTTTTTCGGAATTGGGTTGCATATATATCATTTCTATACATAACATCAGAGCATAGCTCCATTCGTTGACCCTAGTTGTGGAGACTATAACGTTTCTTTTTTCTTTAAAAAGAAATATACAGAAGACACAGAAGATTACAAGCTGCATGCCAGAGGCCTATTTGGTCACCTGAGCATTGTTGTGACATTGTAATTTTACCAATAGGCCTCTGGCATGCAGCTTGTAATCTTCTTTCACAATATGATATCATAATAAATCTTAATAAATATCATAATAAATCTTCTTTCACAATATGATATCATAACAAATGTTTCTTCTACATGATATAGACATTTTCAAGAAAGTTAGTTATTAGTGCCATAGCTGTTCCCACAAGGTTTAGCACTCCATAATGTTATCTTAATGTAGCAGAAATTGTTTGGGAATGAAATAGAATGTTCAAGCACTGTTTTTTTATCAGTGAAACTGGGAGCACATGCATTTGCCAATTTGGAAGGCAAATTAGAGACAGGTCTAACTGGTTTCTAGAAGTCCTTTTGTGTGTCAAATTGCAACCTGGGTCATTTTGTGCCCAATTAAAAAAAAGCAGAAAAAAGTTACACCTGACCATCATGGATTTGCTTCAAATTTTATGTGAATAATGTTATAATAATGCTATACCCAGCGCTTATAATGCTAAATATTACCATTATATCCTCTGTAGTTTTTTGAGATATGGGGTCTTAAAAAAGGGGGTCATGTCTGAATAAAATGGAGCTCTGAAAAAATGTCCATGTTCCATAAGGTATTAGTCTTGGAGTTTTCATGCTGCATTTCGAAACTTTCAGGAATGCTTTGCTAAAAATGGCAAAACAATAATTATATGATATTTTTTTCAATCTATTTCAGACTACTATATCCTGTAGATGAATGACATCAGATTATTTATTAGTATTAGTATTTATGTGCATTACACACAAGTTATTGTACATTCTTTACAAATAGGTAGGAGTGTGGTATGAATCAAAACTTTTGAGTTTCGAGACATTAAATATGTTATATGGTACCTTTAGCCAAACCACATAAATTACTATAACAAAGAATGGTTTCATGGTTTTGGTGATTGATTGTCTTTTCTGTCTTCATTGCTTGGTGTCTTTGTTTATTTATAACATATTTTACGGTTCAGAACGCAATTTTTCCATGACAGCCTTTTTTTAATACCCAATATCTCAGATACTAAAATAGATACAAGATTTTTCACAATTGGGGCTGATGGGCACAATGGCATTAGGCACGTAAAGTATGAAGCATATCCAAGAGGGTCAGGCGTCATGAATTTGTTGATTTCACAGAGAATGACCCACCTAAAGATGTGGCATCATAATGTACCATTGTAATTTCTGTACTCCTGTTCCTAACAAAATTATCCAACCAATTAAAAATTATTAAAACATTATAGATATAATAAAAAATATATCAAGAAGGGGTCTTAGTGTCTGCAAGTGTTCAAAGGTCAATTGATGTGGAAGCTTTGAAAAAAAGACTTTTTGCCACAGAAACCTAATGGTTTTCAATTAGCCTATATGTTTGTAGACATTTATTGCGGCATGCAATTACAATATATTGAGATGTAGCCCAATGTAACCAATGCATTGTGTAAAATGCTGTAAATTTCACCTAATTTTTTTTTTACAGTGTAGCAGTACCAGGCAAGGCTGTGATTTCTCACCTCCAGAGCTCTCCCTACAGGCGCAGATTTAAAATAAAAATAGCAACATTGTACATTCTCACCAATTCATGTGGATTGTTTGCAAACCAAAGAATAGGAACCAGCAATTAACATTTTGGAAGAGTTCTTTCATCTTTGTCAATCCAGTGGCATGATAACGGCAACCAAAATGTCGGGGAATGAAATTAAAAACTTTAAGTTTCACAGGAGGAAGGATGTTGCATCAACACTTCAGAAATCTCCTTCCTTTTATTTTAGTCGCCAATTCCACTTTTTATATTTATAATATTCTGTACAATATGTTACGTCTTGCTGGCTCCCACAGTAGGGTGATTGGTCACACAGATCATACAGTAATTGCTGATGACGCATATTATTAATAAAGTCCATCTTGCTTCATGACATCCCATGCTATTGACAATAACCAACTGTAAATCAACATCAACCTTTGGATATGTAAACACTAGGCTTTTAGGTGCCTAAAACACTGTTTAGAGCTGGCTAAACTAAATTTATTTAAAAAACATTTACATGTGGGTAAAAGCCATTCCTGAAATGTATGCACCACCACACCCCTGATTATTATATTATGCACTGTTTTCTGAAGGACTAGCTTGTTTAGTGTGTTAATGTATGTTGTTTCAGATAAGCAGGACATGACATCTGAGCTGAGAATTGTGATTCTGGGGAAAAGTGGAACTGGCAAGAGTGCCACTGGCAACACCATCCTTGGACAAAATGTATTTCGTGAGGAACATTCTGATGGATTTGCAACCAAAGAAACCATAATGAAGAGCAGAGAGAACAGAGGAAGACACATCTCAGTGATTGACACTCCTGGGATCTTCAACACTGAAATGACTAGTCTAAAGAACGAGATTGATAAATGTATGGCATTGTCATTGCCTGGTCCCCACGCGTTCCTGCTGGTTTTGAAACTCGGAGACAGAATAACGAAGGAAGAGAGTAATGCTGTTAATTTGATCAAAAAAATCTTTGGGGAAAAGGCATCTAAACATACCATCGTAGTCCTCACATATGAGGATCAGATGGATAAACCAGCAGAAGATTACCTTAATGACAGTCCTAAATTAAAGAGGATTGTTGACATGTGCAGGGGTAGATATGTAGTCTTCAACAATAAAACAGATGACATCAGACAGGTTGACCTGCTGATAAACACAATTGACAAAATGGTGGAATGGAATGGAAGCCATTACAAAAAAGAGCAAAAAAGAGACTCGGATGGCCATAGAAATTGGCAGGATGGTGGGGCGGTGGGAGGTGCATCAGTAGCACCAGTATTCACAGCATCATTAACAATGGCAGTAGCAGTTGTCCTTGGGCTAGCTTTTCTCCTAATCCGTAGATGATTAACACAATTACATAAAATACACATTTTATCCTTACTTGCTGAAAATACTGTGGTGATTTGTAATTGACTGTATATATTTAATTGTAGAGAATTCTACTTGTCTACCATGGCTATGTTTTGTTGTTTGTAACTGAGTTATACATTATACTATAGTTATAGTTATAGTCCATAACAGATAATAAAGGACAGATACGTTGCACAGTTAGCTTAGCAGAATACCTTTGACAGTCGCTCAAACTAATGCAAATCATCCAAAGTGCAAATCAACCAGTTAAAATCCCACACTTGGCCACCAGGACATACACACAGCTGAATCTACTATGGCATGTAGTCCAAGTATAAGGGTCAGTGCTAATTACATTAGGGAGGGGACTACATACAGGCATTGCCGACGGGGGGACAAACGGGTATCTTATCATGGGCCCAGAACTGGGCTCTCATGAAATTGCGGAATAATTATTCTGTTTTATTTCAAAATATGCCTATTGGTGGAAGAAATGTATAATATTTACATTAAAGAAATTATTTCTTTCTAGTTGTTTTAACCTTTCTTGTCCTTGAAAAAGGGATGAACTCCCCTCCCACCCCCTTTGATTAAAAATGTGACTTCATTTGATTTGCGCTTCTGTATGCCAACATGTAAGGCATGATAAGTCAGGGGCATAAAAAAGAAAAGAAAAGAGAAAAAGAGAAGAAGAAACCAGGAGCCTTAGGTATTCACTGAATAGATATTTAAAAAAAATTCTGATGATGCAGGTACTATCAAAGGCAGGACAAAGCAAGGCAAGACACAGCACAGCCAACATTTTCCAGTCCCATAAAGTAACCCAATCTAGCTGGAGCTCAACATAAGTACCAACCAAGTCATGCCATTCAGCCTGTTACAATACCCGTACTGTATTATACTTATATCCCCTTTAGTGACAACCTAACCTTACACAGCCGCACCCCATCCCAGCATTCATAGGCAGAACTGTCAGAAAGGTCATTCCATGCCAAATCAACAAATTTCAAAAAAATAATGCCTGACCATCACATTTGCTTCATACTTTATGTGAGTAATCCCAAGACCTATAATGCAAAATTATATATTTTTTATTATATTGTATTATGTAGTTTTTGAGACATAGGCTATTACTCTTGAACTTTTCATGGTACATTTTTGAAACCTTCAAGAACTATTCTCTCGTAGTAGTTGTTCTTGTGCATTACACACAAGTTATTGTACATTCTTTACAAATCGGTAGATGTTTGGTATAAATCTTTTGAGTTTTGAGACATTAAAGATGATATAAATAGACTAATAAAGACTAATACATTTAGACATATACTTTAAGTAGATTTTCCTAAGGTATGACAAAGTATACCATACAAGCAATGACACCATCACAAAATCCATGTTTTATTTTCTATTGTCACAAAATATGGAATTAACACCTTTAGCCAAAGCTCATAAATTATTATATCAAAGACGGGTTTCATGGTCTTGGTGGTTGTTTTTTTCTGCCTTGGTTGCTAGGTGTCTGTTTATTTGGTCCCTTGGTTACTATGCCCTTCTTTGTTTACATAGACATGTGATCCTGGGCCTAGGTTCTGCCCCTCCACTCATTCAGCAATTAGGCTTTTAATTGGGTACTTTGTATCCACCTCTTCCTTGTATGTTTAGCCAATGAGGTTTTCTCTTTTTGGTTCTCTTTTATCCAGGCTTTTGCCTGCTCTAGTGCAATCACTAATCACATTTTTTTGTTGTTGTTAATAATGGCTTCCTCTTTGGCACCATGCTACATTGAAGAAATGCTTGTTGTTCCAAAGTTGTTTGGAAGACTGTCACAAATTGGATTTTGTGAAAAATCTTAAGAGATAGCTAAATTAATACTGGCTACTATGAATAACTGTCGCGATATTGTAACCTAATTTACTTTTCATACAATTAGGTCTACTCAATAGAATGTCACAGGATGTGAATAAGATAGGCCTATAATATTGAATAAATCATCCAAACTGTTGGAGATACAACCAATCAGCAAATCGAAAAGATTGCTTGCAATGACATGTAAATGCCACATGTCCAAAAGAAATGCATGCAAACTTCTCACGGTTGATCAACAAAATGGCAAGATGGCACAGCATACTGATTTGCCATCACAATCCTATCTACTCAAACTAAGTACCGGTACATTGTCAATCATTCAGGTCATTCATTCATGTGGAACTGATTCAACTTGACAGTATTTCTTGACTTTCCTCATTTCTATCCGCTATGGCTTTTCTCACTTGTAATGTAAACAAAAACATGTCTTTATTCCAGTTAAGGTGAAGCATTGAGCTTAGACCTACATGCTTTACCATTTTTTTAATCTAAGAAGGAAAAGAACAAACAGCAAAGCAAACAAAAGTGCACAGATAAACTGAGAACTAACATAGTACTCTTCAATATTTGGGACAGTAATGCAACAAACACATCAAGGATTATTTTATTCAGACCCCCTTTTTTAAGACTCATATGTCAAAAACTACAGAGAATACAATGGTAATATTTAGCATTTTAGGTCCGGGGTATAGTAACATTATTACCAGGTGTTCTTGCTCCCTTTTAATTTTAATATAAACCCCCTTCAGAAGGGTCTTGAAACGTCACGGCGTTTTATATCAAATTAAAAAAGAGCAAGAACACCTGATTGTAGCGGACTTTTTTCTTTTATTTGTCTATTATCTTTGTCCTGCTCCCAGGGTTAGTACCAGGAAGTGTGAGCTTTTAACCTTATGTATAGTAACATTATTCACATAATGCATGAAGCAAATCTATGATGACCAGGCGTCATTTTTTTCTGAAATTTGTTGATTTGGCATGGAATGACCCGCATATCTCATGCCTTTGTTGAAAACATCCATGATCATCCATAATTTCCGAAAGGTAAATGGACTCCTACGAGTACTCAAAGCGCTTTACATTGTATGCCTCACATTCACCCATTCACACACCGGTGGCAGAGGCTGCCATGCAAGGTGCCAACCTGCCACCGGGAACAATTTGGGGTTCAGTATCTTGCTCAAGGACACTTGGATGGGGTCAGCGACGAACCTGCAACCCTCCGGTTGCCGAACGGCACCTCTACTACCTGCGCCACCATCTCCCCGAGGCTGTGTGCAAAAGTGAGTAAACCTTTTGGATTAATCAGTGGTTGGCAGGAATAAACTCAAGTGGATACTGTCAGTCAGATCTGTACAACCCTGGCATGATGTTCAGGAGGTATTTCAGCCAATTCTTCTTTCACTGCATATGAATGGTTCGGCTTTTTGAATATATTATGGATGTTTTCAACAAAATAATCTAATCTCTGCTCAGCTCCATCTAGTGGCTGTCTTACATAACATCAACACAGTCATGTTGGTCGTTACACAGGTTGGAGAAAGGTGTTACTCTTGTACTATTTTAATTATTCAGAACTCCTTCTACACATCAGAGAGCTATATCAATGGAAAGCTGCATATTATCAATTCAAACTGCAATTTCAATCATAATAATGCACCTTGTCACTAAGCTTGAAACTCCTCCCAACATGTTGGTTCTTGTGGGGAAGAGTTATTGTTGTAAGCAGCTGCATCCGGGTAAAGTAGAGTCAGTAGAGTAGAGTAAAGTAGAGTCCTTTCTGGGTCTGAGCCATGGTTTCTGAAGATTTCTGGAAAAGGGAATTCAGTGATTAGTATCGTCTATTCACCTGCCAGCATCCTGCAATAAATGTTGCCTGTTTAGTTTTCTGTTTTATATTGGAGACACTCTACCTCACACAAAGACTGAGTGAAGCATTACTGTAAGTACAGATAAAACTTTACATGCTACCATACAGATTGGTACAGTCAGATCATTTAAGGGAGATAGTGTTTTATTTCTTATTGGTTATTAGTTATTATTATGGGAAAATACAGCACAATTAACAGCTACAAATTAATGTCTATAATGCTGACTAACAGTGTTTGTCACTGAAACCATCTTTGCCGTTTAGACAGTGTGCACCAGTGCAGAAAATCAAGAGGATAATAGTGTACAATATTACAATGTACAGACAAAACCATCCTTCAGGTAAGTAAACCATGGAAATGAATGTTGTCTCAAAAAGATACAGGGACATATGCTGTTTATCAAGCTCCTAATTAAAATAAGTGCAAAAAGACACATTTGCATGTAGAGTATGACCAGTATTGTATTCATTGAGGCATACCGGTCATTTCCACAACTTTGAAAATGAAATAAAGGCAGCTTGTATAAGTTGCAAATATTTTCTTTATTACTCCATCTGAAACATACAGAAAAGCTTGAATTATTGTGAAAATGTGAAATAAATGAATAATTGCAGGATGGTGTGCACACATTCTGATTGTGGGAGTGGTGAGAGTGGTGAGATTTGTTCTTTCAGATAATCAGGGCATGACATTTGAGTTCAGAATTGTCCTTTTGGGGCAAGCATTACTGGTACAGTTTACAAAAAATGTGAGAACATAGCAATATTATGCCATATTTCACTGTCCATGTATCACCTTACAGCAATTACAGAACGTGTAGTTTACATTTGAACAATCAGATATTTGCTTTGCTCTCAGAAGAAATTAATGCCTATTGCCTACGGCACAAAAATGTCACCTAACCAGTCCTGAATAAATTAGCCTTTGAGGCTCAGGATGTTTTGATGAAGTAGACTGAGTAGCACAACCCCTCTGTCAAACAGTGACTGATAAAAACATACGTACTGGACCTGCCTAACTACTCAGCCTACTCATTTTTAATTATTATTTAAAATTTTAAAATTACAATATTGATTTACTATTATTCATGTCGTGTCACAGGTCATTTTCAAACATTGTTAGTTGTCAAACTCAAACAGGGATGATTGGCCAAACCATATGGACATTAATGCTTAATTTGCTTTTTAATGAAATGTGCCAGTATTTAGCAATGTTACATGCTGAGTGCATTATTTTAAAGATGACAGCAACTAGCACAGTATACTCAAGGCTGAATTACCAAGCCTTGAACATTGAAATGAGTGAGGCCAGAACTTCCATCTTACATAGTATTCCTATTGGTCCTAATAGAATTTAATATTTCTATTTCTATCAACCTAGCATGTCTTGTCAATGTGGGTATTTTATTTACACAAGATAACATTATTTCCCCGCCTTTTTGGAGAGTGGGTGCTTAAAGTGTCACCGTAGGGCCCCAAAGAGGGCAGACATGCCCATGAAAGAACATGGTAGTGTATCACTTGAAAAGTCAATTGGGTTATCAAAATACACTTGCAAAGTGGGCCTATGCAAAAATGAAGTAATTTGAATCAGTGAGGGAAGCTGTTCTGACATTTTGGTGTCCTGATTTCATACTGCTTGTATGTATTTAGACATTGCAAATCCAACCTGCAAGATGTGCACATCTTTTGGACTTATTAACCTTTAATCAGACAAGACAGTGGACAAGAACAGGAAATCAGTGCGTGCACAAATTCTGTGTCATGACAGTAACACTACTTCTGCTGCTGATAACTGTGTTAATTGTGGTGGTGGTTGCTGTTATCGTTGTTTCAGATAATCAGGACATTTCGCCTGAGCTGAGAATTGTGCTTTTGGGGAAAACTGGATCTGGCAAGAGTGCCACTGGCAACACCATCCTTGGAGAGAGACTGTTCCATGACAAAGAATGTGGCGAGTCTGTAACCATAGCATGCAACAGAGAGAGCAGACAACATCTAGAAAGATACATCTCAGTCATCGACACTCCGGGGATCTTTGACACTAAAATGACAAGTCAGCAATTAAAGGAGGAGATTGATAAATGTATGGTATTTTCCCTGCCTGGTCCCCACGCCTTCCTACTAGTCATGAGACTTGGGGTGAGAGTGACAGAAGAAGAGATGAATGCTGTCCAGTGGATGAAAGACAACTTTGGGGAAGATGCTTTTAAACACACCATCATATTGTTCACGTATAAAGATCATCTGCAAATGCCTGTGGAGAGATACATCAGTAGCAGTCCTAAGCTGAAGGAGATTGTGGCCATGTGCGAGACTGGATATGTAGTCTTCAACAACAGGGTAGAAAATGATGTGTCCCAGGTAAAAAGGCTGTTGGAGAAAATTGATGAAATGGTGGAATGGAACAAGGGATTTTACACCAGTGAGCTGTTCAACAAGGCTCAGAGAAGGCAACAGGCCAGACAGAGAGATGAAAAGATATCAAGTGTTCTCAGTACAACAGGAACTCTAGCCCTTGGAGCTGCAGGTGGTCTAGCTGTGGTAGCTGGTCCAGCTGCTGGACTAGTGGCTGCCGCTGAGGAGTTTGTAGCTCCTGCTGTAGTGACTGCAGCAGCAGGCGTTGGCTCCAAGCTGGCTGGATGGCTTTGGAAGCCTAAGTAATAAAATCACTAACGATACAGTAATTATGTTAGCATACTTACAATTTTATGGTTACTAACAACTAAGGATGCAACTATCGAATATTTTTGGAATCAAGTTCTCTGATTTTTTCAACGATTAATCGAGTAATTGGATAAAACATACTTTTGTGCTTTTAAACGGCAATGTCAATAGTGTGTTATGCAACATGAAAGGCCAGTTAAAATGACCAAGCATATATAATTCTATAATTCCTCATCAAGAATTTACTTCAATTAAAAAGTATAAAACACAACTTCACAAATAAAAGCCATTTGTCCTTAGTTTTATCTTTCAAAAAGGAAAGAGGGTTGTATCTCCTGCAACAAATCATGGGAGAATAAAGAATAAATGCACTTGCAAGACAGATGTGCACGAGAGATGTAGAGTGTGAGACTGTGTGCGCACACAGCTTTGTGCATCCAGGTGCGTGGAGGGAGAGATCAGAAGCGGATGAGATCTTGGTGCAATTGCCAACTTAACACTTAATATAATGCAAATAATCACAGATACCTTTCTTTCTTACTAGTGCTAGTGTTCATATTAGTTAGCAATTGTAAATTGGCTAATGTCAACTTTTATGCACCTTTGAAGCTCTGCTTGTGAACTGCAGTTAACGTGCGTTTGCTTTCTGTAGAAGCTTTGATGTTTTTTTATGGTAGGCCAGGTCCGTTTTACAGTGCATACCTGTTGCCCGAAGTGTCTGGTTGTCAAGTATGACAATTAACACACATTAGCCTCTGCAGTTTGTGTTGATTTAATCCAGTCCATCTTAAAACGCATCTATATTCCTTTACTTGAAACCTAAACATGGAAGCCTATTGTAGCTCTTGCCATTTTTGACAGTCTTTGTAGCCTTCAATAAACAAGTGCCTCTTCTAACTACACATGCTTGAATCTATTTTATATATTGATGAACTGAATTATTTTATATATTCATTTAATCTTCTTTAACTAATAAGCAATCTTGCGTAGCTTTATAATTTGTGTAATTCTATGTTGTTATTGTCCATGCTAAGAAAGTAAGAGTGTAAGAAGCAGAATTTCTTCTGAACAAGACCTCTTTGGTGTGGAACTCACACTTCTCTGGTTTAACAAAAAGATTGTTCTTGAGCAACCTCTGAAGGACCTGGTGTACATGATCAGGATGAAATAAAATGAGCTTCCTATTGGTGAACTACAATTTAAAGAGTTAATTCCTCTGGGAAATGGAAAGACATGGTCAAAGGTACAAGTGTATCTGACTAAATAGTGACATGCCTGTCATTATACTGCTGTTTGCTGTAGACACCCGGGTGCTTGTCTCTGCTATGGGCTTTGTCCATGGAGGCAAAAAGTCCCAGAAGAATGTTTCTTTCAGGATGGTCATTCTTTTCCAGAGTCTATTTTTGTGAAGTATGGTAGACTAGATTGAGATCAGGCATAAGTATTAGTGGTATAGTGTAGTTATAGTAGTTTATTACCCAAAGTAAGCTTAACTCTCAAGCTCTCAATTTTCCTCACCAGTTCAGAGTTAATTTTGTAGTTAGATTGTAGCTATAGCCTCATTACAATTGTTGTAAAAGCTAATTACCAGAATTAGCTAATTCCTGACACTGAATTCCATACTATATACACCGGGGTGTAAATAGCCACTTACTGCATTGTTGGCTATAGACATATGGGTGCAAATAACACCCATAATAATCTTCCATAATACAATTCTAACAATATGCCACAATTTCACTGTCATTCATGTGTTGCTGGACAGTGTCCTATAAAGCCTACACAAACACAACTGCCTAGTATGTCACATGACACCCCACCCCACTTTGATTGTATTGTATCCTCCTCTTCTTGTCTCACAATGCTCCTGTCAAAAAAATCTGAATGAGTAAATATTCTCTGATCACAACTAAAGGGGGAGTATAGCTACTCCAGCTACCATGGTTACCAAGTCTAGGTTTGAGATGAATCTCCTGTCCTGGCTGATGGTTCTGTTCTTTTTTTATCAGGATCTGGGCAGAGCAGCTGACAAGGACCATTTCACTTTGAACTTCCATATTATTAGAGCCATAGATGCACAGTACAGAGTAGCCATACATGTTATTATGCTGCCTTTGGATGATGGCTGTGCACTGGCAATGGATAAAATGTAGAAGTATACTTAGTAAACAGTGGTACTTTGAGCATTATAGAGCTCAAAATTACAGAACAATTTTAAACAGAGGTACCTTACAAACTACATTTATTCTTTAGCCAACATCCATTTTAATAATACGTAATAGGTAAACAATGTTATATGATACTGATGTTTTTAGATGCTGAAAGTACTGAGGAATGCCATGAGAAAATCTTGTGCACAGAATAAAGGCTGCAACACCTGTGAGAACACACCTGTGTGACATCATATCATCAGACATTATGAAAATCCTATCACCTTGAAAGTACATACTTATACATTGATCAGAATTTTATTTCTTTAAGTATTAAGTCTGTCAAGAAGAAAACAGTGAAGATTAAACCATGCGTGTTGCCTTACTGGTTTCTTTTTAATAACTTTTAATACCCTCTATTACACCTGTTGAAGGTTGGGATGTTCTGAACAGTATAGCTGAGTGGCACCACCCCTCCATCAAAGAGCAAACGATAAACAATATCTTTAAAGAACACAAGGGCATTTCCAGGCAATCTAGACAGTCTCCAAGAGTACCATACTTGGGGGCAATGGCAGCGCATCCTCGTGCCCAAATATTTTCAGCCTTTGAAAAAGATATCAATCCACCTGGGTTACTCTGCATAAATTCAGACCACTTCACAAATCTTTGTTGAGATCTGGATTATACTAACAACCATTTCCATGACTGTAATTAGTATTATATAAGCATATTTTTATGATTGTTTGCCTTTATTCAGAGAGCGACAAGAAATAAATGGGAAAGAGAGATGAGAAATGAGGAAATGAAGATGAGCCCTCAGGGTACCCAAGTAGTAATGAAGTTTATTAAATTGTTGCATTAAACTCTTTTCAGAAGTGCAGCGAACACTCCATTTGAAATGCAGATGTTTTCAAGTGTGTGTTAGAGCGAGTACACTCGTTTTTCAATATAGTAACGGAAATTACTGAAAATTGATACCATTTAAGATCATTTCACAAAATAAATGTATAATACTATTAAGTAATATGGTATTTCTGTTGTATACATCTATACTGTCATGGCCTATATGTACGCTGATTTATTATTGATACTATTCTAATTAGTTGTTCCAGATTATCAACATGTCAACTGTGTTGTGAAAGTGCTATCATATTTGTTCCAGGCACACAAATATGGAATCAGAGTTGAGAATTGTGCTTGTGGGGAAAACTGGATCAGGCAAGAGCTCCTGGGATTTAAAAAAAAATGGTAGGTCTGAATCCGCCGCTGAAGAGGGACTGTAAAGGTGAAATCAAACCGTGTCTTGCTGTTGTCAAACCACAAATAACCACAATAAATAGGAGAAATTTTGTTTCTCATACTATGAGAAAAAACTTTACGCAAATGTCATTCAAATGTAGGGCCTACATATAGGCTACAGGTTAAATTTATGCTTTAACCTTAACACCTGTTGCACTGTGAATAGGCCTCATGACTAGATGTTGTTACTTTTAGCCACCTTCTAGCATGCTATTGCCATTCTGTATGCTGTTTATATGATAAGGTCACAATCATTAGGCCCTTGAATGAAATTGCACAAAACTGTTTATACAACTCATGCCACATGAAAAACAGTTCTCTAAGCAACATTTTTTTTTCATTTCCAATATACTTCTGCTACTTTAAGATAACATGGAATGTTAAATTGGAAACCTTGTGGGTGCACTATGAAGACTAATCAAACTTTCTTGAATCAGTCTACAACACTAAAAATGTCACTTTCCACCCATATATATTCCATCTGTGTCAATTATGATACGGCATTTCAAGATAGTGATCCTATACACCCAGCAACAACACAATTGTCAGCAGTAAACATTTGTCAAAGCTATGGAATGTGTTAAAATAGCATACAGCATTTTTTGTATTAACTGAAAGGTTCAGTACAATGCTGCATATAGTATTCAAGGAATCATTAGTGTGCCATGATGTCTTTGTTTTTAAAAACCACACAGATGTGTTTGTGCAGTCAACATTTCCTTTTTTCATACTGTTGAAAAGCTGGTAGATTACAAACAAATAGAACTGGACTCTGATACCAAAGACTTTCCTCAAAACAACCTAAAAGCAAACTGTTTTATAACCATCCTGATAACATTTATTAGATTAAACATTAAACATTAGATAAAACAATTCTGCAATTTTCCTCCTGCAGAGCGGTTGCAAATTAAACAGACACACATCAATTAAATGTCAGGCAAGTCAGGCAAACATTGAGCTAAACCGAAGGTGTGCATTAAACCAGAGATAATAACACAGCAATAGAACATAAGGAAGTGTGTGACTTGCTACTTTACATAGGCTAGTCAAATTGTAGAAAACAGGTCAGATGCAGTTTCCTGGCTGATATCCTGCTGGGTGGTTAATATAGCCATTCAAAGACCCGACAGCGACACTATGACCCGATGTGTTTTAGGTCAGTTCAAAAATTTGTCAAGTTTGAGTAGGATTGACCAAGCTTTGAGCCAATGACAGATGGCACTGAAGTATCCATACTCTCGTGTATTTGATTAGTATCCGCCACGCAAAATCTTAACTATGCGAGATCACTGAATATCAGTGGAATAAAGCCAACAAGCAAAACAGCATTGTGTCGTTATACTAAAAACAGGCACAGGAAAAACAGTGGCCAAGGTGGCGTACTAATCAAACTTTCTTGATTCTGGCTGGTCCTCCTGCAAGAAAACACGGCTACCATGTCATAAGGAATTATACATGTCAAATCAAAACTAAGCCTACGTTGCAGCCTATGCATCAGTGAAGTCCACACCAGGCCTCAAAGGCTTTCAATTAAGTCTAGTCAGGACAAAGTGCCAAAGGAACAGGACAAGATACTAAGGTAGCCTATCTTACCAACCTGTATGAACGCAGGCCGCAGTGCTGAACCGGGAGCTTGTGTAGTTGTAATTCCGTAGCGATCATGTTATTCTGTTTGGTTGTCACTTTATACTCGTATATTCCCAGGCCAACTATAATACAGAGATGCAGAATGAACATGACTACATATGCACAAACGTTCCATAACACACACCCGTGAGGGAGAAAGAAAGCCAGTGAACTTACATTCTCGGCGCAACAACAAAGTCAATAAGTTGGCCGTGACCACACTCTAAGCAGGTGGCTGCTAGCTTGCACCTTGGACTCAAGTATGCTCCTATCTATTTCACTTGTCTGTATGTGTACCTCTTCCAGATTTGTAATCATAATCAGTGCCAGTATTGGGACGCTGGAAAGTTCTGCTCCACCGGTTTAGCAGATCTGCACCATATATCTTACATTTACATTTATGCATTTAGCAGTCGCTTTTATCCAAAGCTACTTACATTTGTCGACTATCAGTTACTTCAGGGCC
Source organism: Tenualosa thibaudeaui (assembly GCA_027481765.1). Classification (NCBI taxonomy): domain Eukaryota; kingdom Metazoa; phylum Chordata; class Actinopteri; order Clupeiformes; family Clupeidae; genus Tenualosa; species Tenualosa thibaudeaui. The sequence goes on from JAIFZK010000182.1 coordinate 342,441, forward strand.
ACTCTCTAGAACCAACTTAGGGTTAAGTGCCAAGGGCACAATGGTGGCAGCCGGGACATCTGGCACAAATCTGGTCCAATTGCCTTTTGCTATCTGGGCAACCTTGAGCATACTGCATTGTCTTTTTTCATTATTTATTTTGAATGCCATCATAGAGGGGTTAGTTAGTGGAGGATTCACGTCCAGTCAAACAGGTGTTCACCCACCCGAGTCCTCACATGCACAACAGGTATCTCTGCCTCAGTCTCTGTCATTCTCTCTGTGAGAACGCAGAATAAAGACAAACAATTACTCATTGGACTTTCAAAACATAACCACATGACTTCTGTATTGGTGCAGCTTACAGTAATACCACCTACATTAATAGCATTTATGTGAAATGATTTGCATGAGCACCTTGGCTTGGTCCATGACTACAAAACATTTTGTTCCTCAAGAGCTATGAATGTAGGTGAAACTGTAAGTGAAACATGGAAACACAATAAGGTGTCATATTACAGGATGAGCAGCATGGGTGTGTACTGAGTGGGCCGATAGTCCTTTTGACTGAATCCAATACACAGAGCAAAACAGCAAAAGAGAATCACAACTGATAGAGAATCTCCAGCACCACCACCACCATTGGAACAACTATTAATGTAAGTACAACCTGATTCGACTAAAGTGGGAATGTTGTTATAATATATGCTATAATATATGTTGTAATATATGCTATAATATATGTTGTAATATATGCTATAATTCTTAAATCATACAAGCAACATATTTGTTTCAGAATTGTCCAAAGAAAACTTCTCAGTTGTTGAAACCAGCGTTTTTTGTTGTTATATGGAATATATGTTTCAAATTTGAGGCCAGCAACATGTTTCAAAAGGCAAGTGTATTTGAGTAAGACTTTTGAAGAGGTTTGAAGAGTTGTTCTTTCAGATCATCAGGGCATTACATTTGAGTTCAGAATTGTCCTTTTGGGGCAAGCATTTCTGGTATAGTTTACAACAAATTTGAGATACCTGTACAATATTTTGCCATATTTCACTATCCATGTATAACCTTGCAGCAATTACATTTGACAACGACTGGATATTTGCTTTGCTCTCAGAAGAATGGAATTAATGAATAGGCCTACGACACAAAAATGTCTCCTAACCAGTTCTGAAGCTCAGGATGTTTTGAACAACAAGACTAGTAGCACAACCTCTTTGTCAATCTCCATCTATGACTCTTTTCACTTTAAATCTAATTAAAAACTTGTTTTTGTTCTTGCTAGACATAGGTCTATATGCTTTTGCCATCTTTTTTCACCATCGAAGCAAAGGAACTCACAATAATCAGATAGAACTACACAGATAAACTGAAAGTAAACATAGCACCTCTCAGTCTATGGTGCAGCAATGCAACAAATGCATCAAAGGCATGGAAGTGGTACTTCCAAGGTGACCATAACTAACTATTAGTCACACACCTGCCTAGACATGTTAATACTCTTAGCTTCATCAGGGTGACTAAGCTCTAAATGAATGAATTGTGACAATTGTTTCCTGACCCTGTTTTTTTAGGGGACACTATCTCGGACACTAAAGCAGATATAAGGTTAACATTTTGCACAATTGCTGATTGCTGATGGGATTGGACACCTAAAGTATGAAGCAAATTGAAGAGGGTCAGGTGTAATGTATTTGTTTATTTATTATCCAACTAATTAAAAATTATTAAGACATATATAATACAATATATTAAGAAAAGGGGTCTTGATGTCTGAAAGTGTCCAAAGGTCAATTGATGTGGAAGTTATTGAAAAAAATAGACTTGGTAGACATTTAATGGGGCATACAATCACAATATATTGAGGTGTGCTTTAGTAGCCCAATTGAGGTTACAAGGTCACTTGATGTGAAAGCTGTTACAAAATGTTCGCTTTTGGAAATACTATCTTGCATGAACCCAATCTAGAACACAATCTGTCATCAATCTGTTAACGCAATCTGACAGCTAATGAAAGACAGAAATGACTCCCTCTTATGACGCATGCCACACATAGAACGTTCAGTAGGCTTGCTTAAAAATTATAATTTCTTTCAAAACATTTTCTGCCATTTGATTAAAATATATGCAATAATTTTTAACTGTTACAGTATTAATTTCATAGCAACATATTCATTTATTAGCAACAATTTCAACTTTCAAGTTGCTCTTGAAAATTGACATCTGAGAACAAGGCACAATACTCCATTTATCCATTCTATGTCCCCTTCATAGCAGTACCAGGCAAGGATGTGATTTTTCACCTCCACAGCTCTCCCTACACGCACAGATTAAAAATAAAAATAGCAACATTGTACACTCTCACCAATTCATGTGGATTTGTTTGCAAACCAAAGAATAGGAACCAGCAATTAACATTTTGGAAGAGTTGTTGACTTACAAGGTAAGTAAATGATAAAGATAAATTTCAATTTCATTCATTTTCAGTTTTGTTTTCACTGACCCTCGTTTTTACACTGCAAGTGCTTGTAACTGCGTTCAGCAGCAGCAGGGGCTGACGAGAGAGCATTTATTCACCACTTAATAAGACATTTAACCATCAAAGTGACTACGTAAACTTTTCTCTGTGATAAGAAGCTACATTGCATCACCCAAAATCTGACATGAATGTGATGACTTAAAGATTGCATAAGCCTGAAATTTGCTTGTAATAGTTATGGGAAAATGTCAACTGTTAACGTTGTGTCTAAAATGGTAACTTAGGTAAACTCATCGAGTCAGAGGAATGATGACGCCAACCGAAATGTTGGGGAATGAACTTAAAAACTTTAAGTTTCACAGGAGGAAGGATGCTGTGTCAACACTTCAGAAATCTCCTTCCTTTTATTTTAGTCGCCAATTACACTTTTTATCTAGACTGATGAAAATAGTGACCATGATCAATATTCTGTGCAACATGTTACGTCTTGCTGGCTCCCACAGTAGGGTGATTGGTCACACATATCATACAGTAATTGCTGATAACACATATTAATAAAGTCCAACTTGCTTAATAACATCCATGCTATTGACAATAACCAACTGTAAATCAACATCAACCTATGGATATGTAAACACTAGGCTTTTAGGTGCGTAAACACTGTTTAGAGGTGGGTACTAAACTACAGTATATTTATTTAAACTATATGTACAGGTGGGTGTAAGCCATTTCTGAAATTTATGTACCAATACACCACAGATTATTATATTATTATAATGATTATTATTTTCTGACGGACTAGTTGTTGTATGTTGTTTCAGATAACCAGGACATGACAACTGAGCTGAGAATTGTGATTCTGGGGAAAAGTGGAACTGGCAAGAGTGCCACTGGCAACACCATCCTTGGACAAAATGTATTTCATGATGAACAGTCTGATGGACCTGTAACCAGAGAAAGCATAATGGAGAGCAGACAGAACAGAGGAAGACACATCTCAGTGATTGACACTCCTGGGATCTTCAACACTGAAATGACTAGTCAACAACGAATGAAGGAGGCTGATCAATGTATGGCATTGTCATTGCCTGGTCCCCACGCATTCCTGCTGACTTTGAAACTTGGAGACAGAATAACGAAGGAAGAGAGTAATGCTGTTACTTCGATCAAAGAAATCTTTGGGAAAAACGCATCTAAACATACCATTGTAGTTCTCACATATGAGGATCAGCTGGATAAACCAGTAGACGAATACATTCATGACAGTCCTAAATTAAAGAAGATTGTTGACATGTGCAGGGGTAGATTTGTAGTCTTCAACAACAAAGCAGATGACATCAGACAGGTTGACGTGCTGATAAACAAAATTGACGAAATGGTGGAATGGAATGGAAGCCATTACAAAAAAGAGCTGTTTGATGCTCAAAGAAATTGGGAGGATGGTGTATTAGCAGCATTAGCAATGACAGCAGCAGCTGTCCTTGGGGTAGCTTTTGCCATAATCCGTCAATGATTTACACAATTACGTAAAATACACATTTTATCCTTACTTGCTGAAAATACTCTGGTGATTTGTAATTCACTGTATATATTTCAATTAAAGAGAATTTTATTTGTCTGCCATGGCAATGTTTTATTTTTTGTAACTGAGTTATACACTATATTATAGTTATAGTTATAGTCCATAACAAGGACAGATAAGTCGTACAACTAGTTAGCTTAGTAGAATACCTTCAACAGTCACTCAAACTAGTGCAAATGATCCAAAAGAACTGATCCCTCATGAAATTGCAGAATAATCATTCTATTTTATTTCAAAATATGCCTATTTGTGGAAGAAATTTATAATATTTGTGTTAAAGAAATTATTTCTAGCTGTTTTTACCTTTATTGTCCTTGAAAGGGATCAAAAACCCTGTCACCACAACACAAATTAAAAATGTGATGTCATTTGATTAGCGAAAAAAAGAAGAAACCAGGAGCCTTAGGGAGTCACTGAATAAATAAATAAATAAATAAATATATATATATATATTAGATATAGATATTTAAAAAAAAATCTTCTGATGATGCAAGTACTAACAAAGGCAGAGCAGAGCAAGGTAAGATACAGCGCAGACAAAATTTTCCAGTCCTGTGAAGTAACTCGATCCTGCTGGGCTCAAAATAAGTACCCACCAAATCACGCCATTCATGTGTAATACAAATGAGGGCGTAGCAGTCACACTCAACACCTTATATTAAAACGACTGGACATCATTTGATAACCACAACGGCTTAAAAACAATGCGTTTCACATATCTGACAGATGCTAAGAATATGTACATTAGCAGCCAAATTCGCCTGTAATCCTGATGTTTCAGGATTGAGAAGTTCAATTTTACTAGTCCTTGAATTGCTATAGTAACTAATGACTATCTGTCATGGAGATAGATAATAATTATGCATTTGAGTGGCTTCACTAAGCTTTTGCTGAGTATTTAAAATGCCTCTCACTTGGCGCAAGTGGAAGCAAGAAAGGTAAACCAACCAAGAACCAAGTTTACATAGCTATTTGTAAATGTTGTCTAACCTAAGGTTGAACATTTAGGCTATATTTATTCCAATTGTTATGAATGGATAGACATTCTCCACTTCAGCTCGCATTCTCTCGTTTGTGGCTCATCTGACGAAGGCTGAAATTTGGCGTTGTGTCTGAGAAGTCGTGATAAAGCTTAGATTGATTAGGGCAGGAACCTATCTAGTCAACTGTGGTCAATTGGCCGGTGGAGGGGGAATTTAACAATGTTTGTGAATGCCTTTCATTTACAGGAGGTTGGGGGGTGCCCATTCAGAGTAATTTGTCCTGGGCTGGCCAAGGCTGTCAGCGGCCCTGTATCTGTTCAAAATTGATTGTTGACATAGATGACCTTATTCACAGATGTAGATGCCCGTTTCTTGCTGAAAACCTCCTTTAGATCCAGGCAGTCAGTGGGAACAAGGGACAGCTCAGTGGGACCTAGAGACTGAGAGGAAGGGTTCAGAAAGAGACATATAGTATGACAAGTAGGGCCCCACTTAAGAACCACACCTCGGATCCCGTCAATATAGGAATTGTGTCAGTTTAACCAGGGGAACCTCAAGACCACTGGAAACTCAGGGGACTCTTTGAGGTGTAAAGTGACCTCATACTGGTGGTTAGCAACAGGGCTCACCATACCAGAACCCAGGAGATGGCCATGTAAAGCAATGACAGAGACGGAAATGTCAGAGGACACCAGAGGAATCTTTAGTCTGTTAACAAGGTTGACGTTAACAAAGTTGCCAGCGACTCGGTCTATCAGTCTGTCAGGGCATGACAAGAGTGACTCTTATCAGCCCAAGTGATAGTGATGAGAAGACAGACCAGGAAGCTCAAGAGAGAAAGTAGCTCCCCATCACAACTTACCCTCAAAGAAGCTCTGGACAAGATGCCATAAAATGACCTGGCTGTCCAGAATAGATGCAGCACCTCTTGGATGCTGAGCTGGAGCTGGACGAGCTGGAGCTCAACATCAAATAGCACAGGGGAGTAAAGACTTTAGGCTTAAGAAACACAGGTTTTCACGAAGACTTAGCAAAGGTACAGACACAGAGACAGGGTTTAAATACACTGACTATATGGGCAAATTGAACCGGAGATTACAAGACAATGAGACACCGGTGAGGCAGGTAACAAGGCAAGTGGAAAGCCAGTGACAAAAAACATAGTGGAGTCTCTACTTTGTCAGCATCTAGTGGCCAGAGGGGGTAATTTCATGACAATATTGGTAGGCCAGTTTGGGGAGCGGGGTGCAAAAATCTAGTATGGCCTACAGTCACAAAAAAGTCTACAATTGACCCTGCATCATGTGACAAAGGGTTTCATGACTGAAGGTGCGAACTGGAGTATGAAGGATCTGAAGGAAGCATTGTATGTAGCAGACAGATGATAGTACACTCTCCTCTGTTCAAAATTGGTTGTTGCAGATATATGCCCTCATTCACACCTCTCTCAAAACAGTTATTGGGATAATTGTTCAAAATATTTTGTCTCTCCTCTTCTCAGTTTACTTTGTTCAGTATGAGAGGCAAATCAGTGTTTTTCAACAAAGCCTGAAAAACTGTTCTTCTAAGTTGCCAGTTAAGCAAAAGTCCATCTTTCTAGACCTTGAAAGTAGATTGCCTTTATTTCTTATTTTAGAAATACACCCAAGGTGGAGTTACATTTCATAGAAAAGTAATGAAATCAGTGTTTTTCAAAAAAACAGGTACAATGTTCTTCTGAGTTGCCAGTTAAGCACACAATAAAATAAGCTCCCTATTGGTGAACTACAGTTTAAAGAGTTAATTCCTCTGGGGAATGGGGAGACATGGTCAAAGGTACAAGTGTATCTGTGTAAATAGTGACACGCCTGTAGGAAAGGGGTAAAAGTCCATCTTCTTAGACATAGAAAATAGTTGGTTTTACGGTAATGATTTAATTTCTTCTGTTAGAAATATACGCAAGGTGGAATTACATTTTGTAGGTTTGACAGTAGACTTACATTCAAGCAATCATTGAAAAGAAGAACCCCAGAGTGTTACTGTAAGTAAAGACTGAACATCATTGATTTAGAAATTATGTGGCACAAACTGTATGCAGATGACAATCTATGTATCATGCCATAGTTGTGAATTGACACTCTGCAAAACTGGAATTTCTACAAATGAAAGGTTATAATACTGTGATATTTTTAGCCCTAACTTTCATGTTTCTTTTTAAATTAGTGTCCACTGGACTAGTACAGAAAATTCAGGGGATAATTAACAAAAACGTAATGGTATCAGATTGCAGCATGAGCGACACACCCATTTGGCACCCATCTATTTCTAGTCTGTGAACAAAATGCAAACCAAAGTAAGGACAACCAGTGCGGACAGACGGTCGACTCTGCTACCCACCCCAGCCCAAACATCTACTGCACTGATGTAAGTAGTAGTAAATATCACTGTAAAGACAATGCAGGTTGCTGTTTACTCTACAGACATTTCAATATTTAATTTTTTTTCATGTTCATAATGCCTTGTAATGTTGATGATGCCATAACATGACTGCAGTTATAAACTGTTACTTTATTTAATGACTGTTACAATGATAAAAACAAAAACAGTGCTCTAAAGAACATTCCATTTCATTTCCAATCTACTTCCACTACCTTAAGATAACATGGAATGTTAAATTGGAAACTTTGTGGGCACACTATGAAGACTAATCAAACTTTCTTGAATCAGTCTAACACTAAACAATGTCCCTTTCCACACATATATATTCCATGTGTCAATTATTATAAAGCATTTCAAGATAGTGATCCTATACACCCAGCAACAATACAATTATCAGCAGTAAACAGTTGTCAAAGTTATGGAATGTGTTAACATGGCACATTGATTGTAATAATGTGTAATAATTGTAATGAAAAAAATATATATTTTTTTTGTATTAACTGAAAGGTTCAGTACAATGCTGCATATAGTATTGAAGGAATCATTAATGTACTATGATGTCTTATACAAGCCACACGGATGTGTTAGCCTAGGCAGGCAGGCAGATTACATACAGGTAGAACTGGTTTCTGATACCAAACACTTTCCTCAAAACATCCTGATATTTATTCATTAGATTAAGCATGGCTGCAATTATGCAATTTTCCTCTTGCAGAGTGGTTGCAAATTAAACAGACACACATCCATCAATTAAATATCAGGCATGTCAGGCAAACATCGCGCTAAACCAAAGGTGTGCATTAAACCAGAGATGATAACACAGCAAAAGAACATAAGGAAGTATGTGACTTCCTACTTTACATAGGCTAGTCAAATTGTTTATACTTGAAAAACAGGTCAGATGCAGTTTCCTATGCAAGAACACTGAATATCAGCATGTAGCAAGCCCAGGGCACCAATGAAAATGTAGGATGTCGACTACGCCACCTGGAGGAGTTATGCTCCCCTAGGAAAGCGACTGAAGTCCCTTGTAATAAATATACAAAAATCACAAATCTACACAAGGAACACAGGTTTTTGCAAGAGTGAACTGACAGGATTTGATTGTAGCAATAAATAATTTCTTTATTTAGTTACGATTCATCAGAAAGTAACAGCAATGGGACTAAAAAAATGCCCAGGCACCTGGGCCCAGGTCCCAGGCACCTCACCATCCATCCCCTACAAGTGGAATAAAGGCAACAAGCATAACAGGATTGTGTCGTTTTTAGTATGCTGAATAACAGGAGGTTAGGGACAAAGTACATATCTGGTTATGTTGGCACATTACAACCTTACTGTTGCAAAGTGTCTGTTTACATTCTCCAAGCAATCGATGGATGCGCTTATCATAGTCTATGCCTTCCACTTAGTTCTTCGTCCCTTGCAATTCTGACATTAGCGAACTCATTTAAATTATGATTAATTATTCATTCAACATGCCTTGAGGTGAATCAGAGCATGGCGGAAAAACGAGGCGCTTTTGGAATAGGTTGCATAATGTATTGTTAAGGTCTCCCTGAACTGTTTTCAGCCCAATTAAAGTAACATACAGCTTTGGAGACCTCAGAGAACAATTTGAAATACCATATAGATGTATGGTGAGGCACGTTTAGTCATACCAAAACGGATAGTTCCGACCGTTGATTATGATTGGTTGAATCGCGTTTGGTGCCGTTGTATATTCCCTGATATAGCACGGCTGAGACCGCATGTCGTTCTATATGGATGCGCTTAGAATGCGCAGCGGTCAACTCAACGGTCAACTTCTTCAAAGTAGCTTGGCTACCATTCTGAATAAAATCTTGATGTGGAACTATTCTGTGACAACTCTGTGGAAGAATGAGATTGCTTACAAATTTCATTACTTTCGGAAAGTAAGTGACTGCTGTGAGCTTGTTCTCACCGAAACATGGCTTAACAACAACAACATTCCGGACTCAGCGATACAACTGGAGCAGCTAGCATGCTACAGATCCGACAGGGCTCTAGCAGACGGAGGGAAGACACGCGGCGTCGGCGTCTGTGTTTACATCCGTGAAGCGTGGTGCCGGGATACTACTGTAGTTTGCAAACACTGCTCCTCTGAACTTCACCTCTGGCTGAGTTCATGATCGTGAAGTGCCGGCCTTTCTACTTGCCTAGGGAGATAAGTTCGATCTTGCTGGTCGCTACTTACATACCCCCAGCTAACAGTAAGAGCGTTTGGAGTGCGGCACTGAACAAACTGTACCAGGCCATCAGTGAACAAATCACACCCAGACGGCTTCATCATCGTGCAGGAGATTTCAATCATGCTGATCTCAAGACTGTTTCAACAACATGTCCATTTTCCAACAAGACTGGACAATATTTTGGACTTTGTTTACACTCAGCACCAGTGGCGTAACAAGACAAGACCGGGCCCGTAAGCAAGATTACCTAGGTGGGCCCCTGGCCCATAGGCTACAATAAAACATGTGATGAACGTCCATTATAGGCCGACAGTTCCATAAACATGCCAAGACGATAGAATGAGATAAGTCACAGTAGGTTAATTACAACACACGTAGAAAAAAATGGCGACTGCAGACTTTGAACGAAGAAAAAGACGACAGCACCAAATGGATGAAAACATAGGTCTATGCATGTGACGGCGCACCATCACAAACGCACACTGCACTCTCAGAATGAACACCCAGTAAACCCAACACAACACACACAGAAAGGTGACGGCGCACCTTGAATGGAAAAAATGGTAATGGCGCACCACATGAAGGAAAACGAGTACACATTGGTGACGGCACACCGAACAAACCCACACTGCACTTGTAGGCCAGAATAAACACACATAGAAAAAATGGTGACAGCACACCAAATTGGTGAAAATGTAGCCTATACACATTACAAACGCACACTGCACTCTTAGGTCAGAATAAACACCCAATAAACCCAACAATTAATACACTATCATTAATAGATAAAGTTATCACTTACATCTTCCTTCCTCTGTGCGAAGTCTTCAATTAAATCCAGTAGATCCAGCTGACGCGCACAGGCATTCTCAATTGACAGTATGGCGAGTCCAGATAGACGACTCCCATTGAGCTCAGGTAGTTTTTTATAAGTTTAAATTTTTAAAAGGAACACTGCAGAGGCCACTGTCACTGGAATTGTCAGGAAAATCATGAGAGCTGTGCAAACTTCTCCAAAACTTGCAGTGATGCAGCTGTTCTCAATGAGCCTCTTCGTCAGCTCTTCGTCTTCATTTGTGAAATGCGCTGTTTTAAGCAAGCACGGAATGACAGCAACTGAATGGGAAAATCGGCAGTAATGTAATTTTTGTAAATATCCACCAGTTTGTTTACTTGCAGAAATAGTTCGACATCTGTGGCGGTGCAAAGTGTCTTGGGGACACAAGGCCCTAAACAACTCAACAGACAAGATTTAATGCAGGAAGGTGCTTCGGAGCCTGGGATGCCTAGAACTGGGTAGATTCCATAACATGTATTGTGCATGAGATACCTCAGTTTGGGTGGATACCATGACATGTTTGAAGAATGTTATTTAGCATTGGGTGGATACCATGACATGTTTGAAGAATGATTATGCTATGGGTGGACACCATGATATGTGTTAGTGAGGGGGATCCGCTGTTCAATGGGTGTTGTTCAGATGAGAACCGTGATACGAATAGATGCTCTACACATGAGAACCATGGTGTAGATGTGTCCCGATTACATGAGGAGAATATGAATCATAGAGATAATAGCCAATATAAGAAGTGTGTATCAAAATAAGAGCCCAATGTAAGGAAGTACACGTCAGACTGAAACGTCCAGCAAGGAAAAATAATAGTTTTTTTAATAACCGGATGGGTGAGGAATTCCACCAATATGAACAGGACCGAGGCCTCTTGCATTAATTAATATGACGCAGGTGGTCCAAGGGAGGCCTCTGGGTGATTTTAGCAGCTTAAAGGTTAGATGTTTTGGAAGGGACAGTCAGAGCCTGATCAACTCTTAAGGGAAACGCTCTCCTCTCTGCAGCGGATCTCCTTCACACTGCTCAGCACTTATACTTTGGGGCAATTGTCTCTTGTATACTTTGCTGGTATTGTGAATGAAGTCTTCGTCAACAACTTTACTTCAACAGTGAGTTCTTGGTTTGGACTAAGTGTGTTGAGTGGGTTAGGACATTGATTTGTGGGTTTTGCAAGCATCAAGGTGGTTTTCCACGACATAGCTTAGCAAGAGCTTAGTGAGACCACTCAAATTCACGATTATTATGTATTGTTTCCATGACGAGTGAACATTACTACTATTCTATTATGGCAGTGCAAGTTGACATTTTCGAAACCAGAGATGCAGACAGGTTTCTACAAGCTATTCTCTTGACATATTCTTTTAACACAAGGCAGGATTCCTACATTCTAAACTCTAGATTAATTTGCATGCAAGATGGAATTTGGTGCAAGATTATAGGCCTAGATTACAATTACAATACAAAATGTAACTTGATTTAGTAGTTCTGGCAGTTTTGGTAAAAGTCTTACTGTGGCCATGAATGCTGGGATTGGGGTTGTGGCTGTGTGAGGTTAGGATGTCACTAAAGGGGATACAGGTATGGACGGAAATGAAGCCCAGATCTTGCCTTTATCTAGGTTGCCTTGTAACAATGCCAAGCGACTTACTAATATGTACCTGTAAACGATCTAAAAATATTTTTAAAACTTTGCAAAAAAAAATGTATTAGTGCTTTATTTTTTCATTCGGTTCTGCAACCGTACCAGTGATAATCCGGGAGACTTTACCTTTGCTTTATCCCTTCTAGTGATTACCGTGAGGTTATGGTCACCATGACCGAGAAGCCCTTCAGACCTGAGGCAATACACTGAGAGTGGTTTCAGATACATAGTAATCAACTGATGTGGCAAATATTCAATTTACTTGAAGTCAATTTAACACTGATGACAAGATAACACTTCTGAAAGTAAATGAGTATAATTTCTTTCAATCGTCCCACATAATGCATTAACTTTCTCAATAGTGATCTGATCCTGCTCATAATTCAGTTTATTCAAAATCTGGAACATTAGGGCTTCTTCTTTGTCTATATACTTTTATGTCTAGTTAGTAATATCCAACAGTAGATTTTTAGTGTCACCTTTAGGCTATAGGCTAAACCTAACATTATGGAAAGATGGAAAAAGGTTTTCGCGTAAATATTTTAGTCTTAACTGCTAGTGATCTGTGTAACATAACGCCTGGAATTTGAATGGGATGTAGGCGGTGTCTTCACCTGCCAGAAAGTGGCTTGTAGTCGCAATGAGGAACAGGTGAGTCAGTAATCAGGCTAATAAATTGAATGGCGGGGACAGAGTGAAAGACATGACCGCATACATGTTAGATACATGTTAACAATGCAAAAAACTCAATTGTCACCGGAGGGGGTCTTTAACAAATATTTTCAGAAGTGCAGCAAACACACCATTTAAAACAATTTATTTTAAGTGTGTGTTAGAGTTAGTACACTCTTTTTCAATATAGTAACCGAAATTACTGGAAAGTGAGGCCATTTAACATAATTTCACAAAATATATGTATGATAATATTAATTAATATAGTATATGGGTATTTCTGTTGTATGCATCTATACTGTCATGGCCTATATGTACACTGATTTATTGTTGATACTATTCTAATTAGTTGTTCCAGATTATCAACACATGTCAACTGTGTTGTGAAAGTGCTATCATATTTGTTCCAGGAACACAAATATGGAATCAGAGTTGAGAATTGTGCTTGTGGGGAAAACTGGATCAGGCAAAAGCTCCTGTGGCAACACCATCTTAGGAGAGAGACTGTTTCCAGCTGAATCATCTGCTGCATCCGTAACCAAGGAATGCAAACATGTGAGCAGGAAGCATTTAGGAAGATACATCTTGGTCATCGACACTCCAGGGATTTCTGACACGACAATGAGTGATGATAAATTAAAAGAAGAGATTAATAAATGTATGGCGTTTTCCAGGCCTGGTCCCCACGCCTTCCTCCTAGTCATGAGACTTGGGGTGAGAGTGACAGAAGAGGAAAGGAAAGCTGTCCACTGGATCAAAGACAACTTTGGGGAAGTTGCTTTTAAATACACCATCATATTGTTCACGTGTAAAGATCAGCTGGATATACCTGTGACCAGATTTATCAATAGCACAGCTGAACTGAAGGAGATTGTTGCATTGTGTGAGACTGGATATGAAGTCTTCAACAACAAAAAACAAGATGATGTCTCCCAGGTCGAGAGGCTGTTAGAGAAAATTGATGAAATGGTAGGGTGGAACCAGGGCATTTACACCACTAAGATGTTTGAAGAGGCCCAAAGAAGTCAATGGATCAGGGAGAAAAAGGAATGGGTCAAAGCAAATCTAAGTACCCTAGCTACTGGGGCTGCAGGTGCCGCAGTTGTGGGAGTAGGTCCAGTTGCTGGATTGGTGGCAGCTACTGAAGAGGGCATGATTGCTCCTGTTGCTGTGGCCATAGGCGCTAGCAGCGCTGCAGCTACTGCAGCTGCCTCTAATATTGTCAGCCGGCTGGTTAGTTGGTTTTGGAGACCAAGACCAGCAGACAATTGAGAGGGATTCCTGCTTAAAACATTTTCATTGTTAATTCCAACGCCTGTCATAATTTCTATTTGATTCCAGTGTCTTTCTGACTGCATGCATTTATAGCCTACATGTGTGTACTGTCTGCGCAAAGAAATTTGATAGGTTTGTTGGTTGTACTGCATCAAGATTGACAATAGTTTTGGCCATTCATGACTGACTACAATTCTCAGTAAGTTGAAGGCATTCTGAGGCTGACCACTCGTTAATTTGTTGCGGATAACTTAAAGTTTTCTCCTCTCCGCATTGACAACAATTGGATCACGCAATGTAGCCTAAAATGCAGGTGGCTTACTTGCAATTGATTCAGTTTGTAGACAAACCCTCAAATACATGCCAATTGAGAGTGGCATGCACACACACATACACGCATCTGTGCCAGTGTTTTTTTTTATATGTAGACTGGTAGGCATCAATGAAGTCTGTGGGGCTTTTATCAAAAATAATTGGAAATGTATCAAAATGCATTCTGTGTGGTTCATTTTGTTTTCAAAATAAATCATTTTCTTTCAAGGGGAATTTTGTCTCAGCCAGTAACATACTGTATATTGTTATATGTAGTGGGTACTCACTATCATTGACCAGAAACAAACACACAAACAAAGGCCACTCTTTGCTACTGTAACAGAGGTCATCTTGTCTTAGTCCAGCCCTGGGCTCGAACTCTTGACCTTACAACAACACAGCTATCTGACTGGGAGGTGAACACCCTAAAAAGCCCAGGTTCCCAGTCAGCTGATTTTTTTAAAAAAAACAACAACATTGTCAATTGTCATTGTCTCGTTCGCATTTCTTAGTCATGCCAGCAAAGTTTAAAGTCAAGATACAGATGCCATCCAAGTTTTGAGAGTCCATTTCATAGCCTACTATTTTTTTGCTTCACTAGGCACCTTGAGTCAGAGACTGATATTCCCTGTTGTAGCTATGCATCTTTAAAAAACTGCACTGTACAGCAGTGTTAAATTAGAGGCTATATGCCATATTTTGCACACAAAAAATCCATACAAGTGCATTTCTTTACACTGCTGCAGCTACAATAGTTGCAGGTAGAAAGTCAAAACCTAGAACCTCCAAGTGATTCTGTCCTAGAAATATATGACATCAACTGCGGCAGCTTTTAGTGCAGGAAGCCAGGTCCAACAATAGCAGTTGTTTAGCAGTGGAAAACTATAATCATATTTATCAAATAGTCTGTTCCAAGTACAATAACAAAATGCACTGAGTGCATTTTTACTGATGGCACGACCTCAGCACATCACATCAAAATTCACATCAAAATTAATAATATTATTTTTTTTCTTGATTGCTTTGATGCAGCCATTAATTCAGAATCCATTTTCAAATTTCAAATATATTTCTATTGCATGTAAGATTATCATGTTTAATCCCTGTAATATTATCATCATATCTATACCCTATAACATTATCACCATGTCTATATCCTATAACATTATCATTATGTCTATACCCTATAACATTATCATATGTCTATATTCTGTAACATTATCATGTGTCTATACCCTGTAACATTATCTAAAGTTATATTTGCCAGATCTGGGAATTTCCAATATATACAATATAAAAGTACTTAAGAAGGCCTTACCATTCTCTCCTGAGAAGCCACCAGTCTTGTGATGGCATGAGACTGACAGGCCCTCTGACACTGACCTCAATACATATTTACTGCAGTAAATAATACAGGAAGAAAGAGGTACCCATTGAAGATCCGTTTTTGGTTGTCTTCATTTCCTCTCTGCATTTCCTTCTTTTCTGCTCTTTTTTTTGTGTGTCTGGATGTCACCTCCAGCAGTGTGGTGTATACTTGTATACTAAGATACAAGGTTACTGGTTAACCCAGTACTCACTTCAGAAACAGCAGGTGCTCAGGGCAGTCTTCTTCTTTTAGAGATAAGTAGTTTCTCCTAAAGGTTACCAGTAACCTCAGCCTAGGCCTTAGGTCTGACTGCTGAGATGCCGTTATCATTTAGGAGAACAATAGTGCACACATAATAGTGCACACATCTAGTGGTTGTGGTCTTAAATGCATCCTCTTGCATTCAGGCACAGTGGTGCTGATTTAGATGAGTGGTTTCCAGGAAGTGATCCGTGACCCTCTGTTGGCCCATTTACTAGAAGACATTGATGATGTATTGCCGTAACAAACAATTTTAGTCAATGGGCTTCTTATCAGAATGTTGGTGTGGGGGAACTGGCGACCGAAATTAAATGTATTCCATCTCTTCCTCATCCTTCTCTTCCTGCTTTTCTGTGGTAATTAATCATTATTATTCTAAGACATCTCATCTTCCTTACTGGGTGGACACCTTTGTCCCTGTGAGCCGTGATGATTAAAAATTGCCACTCTACATGCTGAACTACACATTGCATAATCAGTTTCTTCAAATTTCTTGACTAAATGGCACACTGGATTGCTATTCTGCCAATTTCCATTTGAATAAAGGTGCTGATACACTTCCATATCAACCCTCCTTGCTGCCACAACGTTTGCGTTTCCACCATCTCTGTGACGTGTCGTCTGAGCCTGACGTGACGACCTTTCGTGCTGCATGCAATCAGTGTTCCCATCAGGCCATGGGGTCCAATCTCTGTACAAAGAGCCTGATTGGGCTCTTGAGTGATGTTACATTCTTCACTGTCCATCACCTGGCCATGTGTGTGAATACAAACAACTCACTTCCCATGCTCTTCCCATTTCCATCATGGGCTAAGATACGCAAACAACAACAGCCGCTATATTGATTATCACAATGTATAGACCTATATAGACCTATACATTGTGTATAGGCCTTTACTTGCCAACTTGTGATAGTAATTTTTACAGCTAAAATACCAGAGCAACTTTCACAGCTGTGTTATATGAGCAGCTTGTGTACTGAGTAACCCACAGTTTGATGGCAACTTTTGCCAGCTAAGATATGAAAACAGCCTCCACAGCTAGAGCATGTTAAATTAGTACCTTATTCAGTGGCTAACCTTTAAATTAGTACCTTTTTGCAGCTAATATACAAGGACACCTCAAAAGCTGTGTTACATTACCATTTTGTGTAGTGGGTAACCTACGATAGCAGCTTTTGGCAGTTCAAATACAAGACCAGCTTCTACAGTGCCCTGTGTACTGGCTAATCTATGACATCACCTTTGGAAGCGAGCGCCAGCTAATCTATGACATCTTCTCAGAGGGCTATCCTAGGATTGCTTAACTGTGACAGCTTTTCAATCGTGCCATGACGACACTGTCTGCAGGGGCTAAATCACGGTAACATCCTCTACCACTAAGGTTCAAGAGGGCCTTTTGAACAGGCTGACCTCTCCAGATTAGATATCATTGGAGTTTTCAAACCAGCCAGTGTGCAATGGACAACTTCCAGATGGATGCCAGAATAAAAAAAAAAAAGATGAATGATGAACGAATTGATGAACTAATGAAAGTGTCAGCTGTGATTTCTGATGACCTTTGCAAATGGCAGGGTGTCAGTTAACACAGGAGCAAGAAAGAGAGAAAGAGAGAGAGAGAGATGTATGCATTCATGCACAGATATATTATGCAGTTTCTTTTTGTTTATTAGTATTAACATTCTACATAAATGCACAATAAATACACAATAAAATGAACTAGATGTACAAATTGAAAAAGGATTAATTATTAAGGAACTATGAAAATAGCCTTTTGAAAGTGGAACGACTATGGATCAGCTTCATGACTGGCAGATTAATTCCAGTTACTGTGAATGTTTGTAAGTGTTCAGGGCTTAGACATACACACCACACACAAGCACCACACACACACACACACACACACACACCACGCATACATACACACACACACACACACACAGAAAGAGAGAGAGAGAAAGAGAATAATAGGCACCTATTGCCTTTATTTTGGATCAACAATATCATTTTCAGTTGGGAACTTGCCAATTGACAAAACATTGGTTTTGAATTATGAACGGGGTCGCTGACATCCTTGGCTGGGCCAGGGACAAAATGCTCCCCCTCATTAATTTCTGATCAAAGGCCAAACCATTTTTGTGTTGGGGGTGGCAGGGGAGCTCTTCATCCCTTTTTCAAGGACAATAAAGGTTAAAAACAACTAGAAATCATTTCTTTAATGTAAATATTATACATTTCTTCCACCAATAGGCATATTTTGAAATAAAATAGAATAATTATTCCGCAATTTCATGCCCAGGACCAGATACCTGTTTGCCTCCCCTGTCTGCGGCCCTGATTATGAATATAGGTTAGTGTAATGGTGTAATTTCATAATGACTGTCATTACATATTTTTACTTAAGGATATTATTACACCTCAATCATGGCTCTCCTACGGTGTGTCTATTGTTCCTCCAAAGCTGTTTTAAAGGTTTCTGAATTGAGGGCTTAATGTCTCACAGGACACTCTTAAGAGAAGAAAAGAAAAAAAAAGAAAGAAAGAAAAGCCAATTAAGCTCCTTTCAATGATGGACTGTTCATGTAGACGCAAGATGACCATTCTTTCCATAATGGTCCTACTAGATCATGATCCTTATTGTGTATATGTGTTTGTATGTGTGTGTGTGTGTGTGTGTGTGTGTGTGTGTGTGTGTGTGTGTGTGTGTGTGTGTTGTGTGCATCTCCATGTGAACCAGTTGTTTTCAGATACTTGATGTGGAAGTGTGAGGCTGCTCACGTGCTATACAAATTGACTGCACATGTTCTCAAACACATTTCATTTTCTCTCTCTCATCCTCTTTTGCTCTGTCTTTTTCCCTCTCATTCCCTTCCCCCCTCTCTGACCATCTCTCTCTCTCTCTCTGTGATACACCCACACACACCACACTACACTACACAAACAGGCACACACAGTGAGAGAGAGAGAGAGAGAGAGAGAGGAAGGGAGAGAGAGAGAGAGAGAGAGAGAGAGGAAGGGAGAGAGAGAGAGAATATTACACTCTAAGAAACTGCTTTTAGAAAACCGAGAATTTCCAAAAGTAGTCCACTGTTTTTCTTGAAAACAGACTTAATGCTGTTCGAGCTATTCGAGCAAGGCCAGGTATGACACTGAACAACAGTAACCGCTGTAGAGTAACAGCACTGGCTGTGTCTGACTTCCAAAGCAACTACAATTTTTCAGAAAACAGAAGCAACTTCACCAACTGTAAAATTACGTAGGCTATTCGAAGGATATTGTGACATAAAATGTCTTAATTTGGTGTATGACTTTAGTTTTGTGCTGTATGTTCATAACAGAAATTAAGTGCTATCAATGCACTTATACTTACTCATCTTACTACTTGCTACAACGGTAGCATTAGCTCCTGCATGGTTAGTAAATTTCTCAATTGATTAGTTTTAATAAAAAGCCTTTTCAAACACCATCTCCTGTCTGTTTTGACTGTCTGTTTAGACTGCTTATTCACATTATTATGACATTAAAAAAAACAGTTGAATGTTATATATGTTATGTAATTTCATGGTAGGCCTATTTATACAGCAATGAACTGCTGCAGATGATAGTAGGGACATTGTGTAATAACATTATTGTTGATATTTTAACAGTATTAAACTATTGTTGTAAAATAATAACAACCACAGCTATTAACAACAACAACTATTTCACAGGATGTTTTTTTTTATCTCTCGCCTTTATGTTGGATCAAGAATATCATTTGCAGTTGGGAACTTGCCAATTGACAAAACATCCTTTGTGGCTCAAATTACACAAGCCTAACGACATAACGCTAACGCTACGTGGATGGTATTACACCTCAATCATGCCTCTCCTACAGTATGTTTGTATTTTTCCTCCAAAGCTGTTTCAAAGGTTTCTAAATTGAGGTGGTTTGGAATACAAATGTCTCACAGCACACTGTGTTAAGAGAAGAAAAGCTAATTAAGCTGATGAAAGCCAATTAACGATGGACTATCCATGTGGATGCGAGATGTCCATCTTTTCCATAATGATCCTACTAGATCATGATCCTTATTGTGTGTGTGTGTGTGTGTGTGTGTGTGTGTGTGTGTGTGTGTGTGTGTGAACCAGTTGTTCACAGATACTTGATGTGGAAGTGGGAGACTACTCACGTGCCATAGAAATAGATAGCACATGTGATCAAACACATGGTATTCTCTCTCTCTCTTTCTCTCTCTCTCTCTTTCTCTCTCTCTCCCTCTCTCTCTCTGTCTTTTGCTCTCATGCCAGTTTCTCCCTCCCATTCCCTTCCCCCTTCTCTGACCATCTCTCTTTCTCTCGCTCTCTCTCTCTGTGTCACATGTGCACACACACACACACACACACACACACACACACACACACACACACAGAAGCAAACACTTTCTGCTACATCTGACACATTGAATATAAATTCACCATGTTACTCACACTGCACTGGACTTAAGCATTTATAATTTCACTCTCTCTTTATAATTTCACTCTCTCTCTCTTGCAAACAAAAAAGTGGACTCATCAATAGCACCTTCTGGTTTATCACTTTCCTCCCCTTATCTAAGGATTAATCATTTCTTACTTTCTTTTTCTCTTTCTTTTATTTTACTGTGTGAGTCTTTTTATTCATCTTCATCATGTTCACGTAGTTTTTTTGGGATATGTGTATCAGGTTTAGCTTTTACATCACATTGTTCAAATCATAATCAAGAATTCATATAAAATGAAAAGAAATATATGTATGTATACGCATGTATGTAATATATGTATGTATACGCATGTATGTAATGTATGTGTGTATACGCATGTATGCACACAGATCTGTTTTCAGTCTCATGTTACAGTTTTTATCTGGTTCTGTTACGGTTCTTTTTTTTTTTCAAATCACAAAAACCCTACTAGCAAAATATCACCAATTACTTGCAAAAGCACTTTTTGCTAAATATTTCACACTCTTTTTAAAATGGTATTTTTGTACACAATAGTACACTCGACCCATAAAATGAATAAGTTCACAAAGCACCAACTAGTTGTTTTATTATTATTTTCACAGAATTCATAGAAATTTTGATATTTGAAAATTTTCTGAGTTCTTCCTTCCCACCCTTTTCTCCACCTTTTCACTCCTCCTTACTTATTCATCTCTTCCACTCCTCTCATTCTTACACCTCCTATTTGTAATCCAGACCAAATCCTTACCTGTCAATTTTGCAGTGCCAAAGGTATGAATGTTGAGTGAAGTAACTATATAACAAGGCAATTGTCAGAATAGTGTGAGTAGAGGACACCAATGTGGACCAAATTTCAAACTGAGTTTGGCAGGCTTTGTGAGTAGATTGGCTACACGTGTTAATAGTTTCAGAAATCATGCCAAAAGAATCACTGTTATTGTTTAAGCATTCAGAAAAAAAAAACTGTAAAGTGCCCCACATCCCTATAATTATTTTGAATTATTTCAGTTTTTTCATTGACCTGGAAAAGATAACTTATTTCAAACTTTTTGAATTATGTGTGAAAAGAGCAACCATGCTACAGCACATGTGCAAAAAAAAAAAAATTTTTCTTCAAGACTTTGTGTGTCACAGCAGTTCAAACAATTAGAAATTATGATTATGTGAGGCAGCAGGAGGGAAAGCCATTCAATATGTTTGTTCACCGTAACCAGCAAGAAGTTTGATATGGTTATGTTGTTTCGCTCAGTCTTCCATCAAGAGAAAAAAATGGATTCAACCTGATATAAAGTTATGCTTACTCAGCTTTGTTTGTGTGTGTGTGTGTGTGTGTGTGTGTGTGTGTGTGTGTGTGTGTGTGCATGTGCTTTTTCCTACCTCTCTCTTTTTTTCTCTTACTGCCTCTGAACACCTCTCTTGTCGTCAAGGACAACAGCATCGCAATTTTTCGATTTCCTGTTTGTCAGCAGTGTCCTGGTTCCCTGCTCAGCTCCCTGCCAACAGGGACAAGAGAGAGGTCATGCAAAGAGAGTACAAGAGAAGAAAAAAGAATGAGAAGGAAAGAAAGAAGTGAAAGAGATTGACAGAAAAAGAGAAAGGATTATAGAAATAAAGGAAAGAAAGACAGAAAGGGAAAGAAAGAAAGAAAGAAAGAAAGAAAGAAAGAAAGAAAGAAAGAAAGAAAGAAAGAAAGAAAGAACAAATTAAACAAACAGACAAATGAGAACGGGGGAAAGAGGGGAATGGAGAAAGATAAAGAGGAAAGTGAAAGAATGAAAGAAAGGAAAAGGAAGAGAGGACAGGAAAGGAAAAGGAAAGAGAGAGAGAGAAACAAAATAAACAAACAAACAAATGAGAATGGGAAAAGAAAAGAATGAGAGGATTGAGAAGGAGAAAAGTAAGAGAAAGCACAAAACTGAAGCAAGGGAGGATGAGAGGGAGGGAAGGAGGTGATTAAAGGAAATTGAGCACGTGAGCGGCGGCACTTGTGAGGGAGAGGTGCAGACAGGAGCGAGGAGACAAGGTTACAGAGCAAAAAA
>JAIFZK010000182.1:367500-375000 GCA_027481765.1 Tenualosa thibaudeaui
GCAAGGCTAGCGGCGGTGGTGCACTCAATTATTGTTACGCAACGTTGAGTACTCTCATTCAACACAACTCCACCTACTCATAACGCTTTTCCGTTTGGAAGTCAAAAGGAAGTCACACACACAATTGTATGAAACGAGTTTCACAGCACATTCAACATGATGGACGAAGTCAAATGGATGTACTGGTATCAAAATTGTTTATTTAAAATTCCAATCATTTGGTCTGATTTACATGTATACAATCATGTTTTCACAAACACCTGAATGCAAAGTGGCTTTTGTCTGGATGTCAAACTGATTTCTAATCAAACAGTGTCAGGCAAAACAAAACGGTAAAATCGCACAAAACAGTGATTGTGAGACCACACCACACGGCTCTATAATGCGCTAGTTTCAGCTACATCACCAAAAGCGGGTGTCGATACAACTGTTTCTGATGTCCATACATCTGATGTCCATATTTTCGTCAGTTTCACTGAATCTGGCATCTCTCAAGTGCTTTGCTCGTTTTCTAACGCGGTGTAGTCTATATCTGTTTCAGCTACATGATCAACAAATGTATGCAGTTCTGATTCACATACAAATCTTTATCACAAACACACACACAATTTTCTTCTGTCACTGGATCTGACACCTCTCGAGTGGTTTGCTCGGTTTCCCTGAAGATGCGTGGGGTCCAAGGACCAGCCGGAGGTCGGTGCTGAAGCTCGGCCTGCGCGCCAGAGGGTAAAGCGCCCCGCATGGAGTCTCGAACCCGGCGGCCTTGTTAGAATTGGCTCCTCGCCCGACCTGCCGGCCCGCCCGCAACGCCTGGTACGAGCGTATGGACACTTTGCGGTGCTGCGAGGGTCCAGTCTCCAGTGGCAGTCCTCCACGTTGGGCCAGCGCCTCGAACACTTGCTCCAGGTTCACGTTGTCTTTGGCGGAGGTCTCGAAGGAGGCACAGCCGTCCCCGAAGACTTCCCGAATCTCCTCCCGGGACACGACCCACTCATTTTCAGGCAGGTCCGCTTTGTTGGCACAGATCACTGTGGGGACGCGGGCGAGCTCTTTGGACTTGAGCAGAGCGGTTTTGGCCGCCAAAATTTCGGTGCACAGCGCGCGCACTTCTTCGAAAGACTTGCGGTCGTCCAGGCTGAACACGAGCAGGAAGATGTTGCCTGCGGGAGTGGAGAGAGAGAGAGAGAGAGAGAGAGAGAGAGAGTTAACAATCCGAAGTTACAGAGGATATAAATAATCATCTTAATGCAGGAGTGTTTTGCTTTTCATTGTCTCTTTTTCTCAAATGTTACTAGATTACTTTGCCAAATCGACACTCGATGCAAATAACTTGTTTAGAACCCTTTAATATAATAAAACAAAAGTTGTTCAGCCTAATCTAAAGTAATCCTGCAGTGGAGTCCAGGCTAATGTCTTTATTCACCGGTTAAGATGGAGAGTCTGCGTTTTGCGGGGAAGCTCCTCTCTCCAGAGGCATCAAGGATGTCAATTTGGTATGTCTCCCCACGGATGTCGTACATTTTCCGATGGAAGTCTTCAGATGTGGGCTCGTACTGCTCATCGAAGCCGTCACGGAGGAAGCGCCGCAGGATGGATGTTTTGCCGACCCGCGGTGCTCCCAGCACCACGATGCGCCAGTAGTTTTGAGGCTTGGTGGAACCTGACGCATCAGGACGCGGCTGCTCTTGTGTCAGCTGCTGCAGCCGAGACTGTCCATTGAGCACGAGCGCAGCTAATTGATCCAGCGCGGATCGTTTGCATGGGCTGCGGTCGGTGGAGGACGTTGTGTACCTGTTGCCCACACTGGACGAACGGGCTCTCGCTTTCTTCTCCTGGTGCTTCCACTGCGATGTGGCAAGTTTAAGGATCCCCATGCCGGCCTTGGATATGTTGGACACCTTTAGTCCTGGCGCATTAAGATGCTGCGTCGCGCTCTTGTACGCCAGGAGAACCTTTGAGGAGCCTACACCGCTCCCACCGGGAAACGAAGCTCCAGGACACTGGAGCGTCGGTCCCACTGTGTTCTTCGAGTTTTGCATGGAGACGGTAACTGGCTCCTTCAACTCCATTAGGACACTTTGGTCGATTTTGTTGTGATGGCCGGACCGGGTTCAGTTCAAATACCTCTGGGCGCCTGCGTCCCAGTGGTTCTCCCCAGTCCTTTTGACTTGCACAGACTCTGCCTGCTTCACTCTAAACTCTCACACTAGCTGACAACTACACCGAAGCCGTTATATATGCACAAATCCACCCCCCCCCCATCCACTGAGTCTCCATACGTCACTCCCTGCATTCTGGTTGGTTTGGCAAGCACTGGATCTCGGCGATTGACGGGTGCGTAACGCTAGGTGTGTACACGGAGAGAACATAACGTTTTCCACGGACTCCGTGCCACTACTGTGAAAGGGACTTGAGCAGTGCGTTCGTAGTAATAAGCCAGGAGGGACGTTCTGTTGTTTGCCACCAAAAGGTATAAACAGTCATGTGGCAGAAAACACACGTTAAAGTATCTACAAAACACGTTTCAAAGTAGCTATGTCATACACTTACTATGGATAACGAATAGGATTGTGCAAAACACAGCATTTGATAGTGCAAACTACGTCCATTAGCCTGTATGAGAATGAAATGCTGAAGTGTAGTATAGCCTATAGCGAGAATGTGGCCTGGCATATAGTTGGAGAACGGGTGTTCAAATGCAGAAGATGGATAATGTCAGGTAGTTGGTAGCAGGGGGAAAGAAGTAGTTCGTGTGTCTTGTGTTAGGACTTCGAGGACTTGGAGAAGGATGTGTCCAGGATGTGATGGATCCTTTGTTATTTTCAATGCCTGATTCTTGGTTCTTGGAAGGGCAGGGGGAGCCCAAATTATGCCCCCCTCCCCAGTCTCTTCTGTCCTGTATGGTAGCTCCTGTAAACAAACTGTTTTGGAGATTCAGTGGACAGATTCAATAGCTTGTGTTCGTCTCGTGGTTAAAACTGTCTGGTTAGGTTTCAGCTAAATAAATAAAACACAACAGTGAGCAACAAGAATGTAAGATAGGCTTACTGTTTTTAACGACCGCAAGCTGGTTTTCAAACTTTCCAAGATAGGCCTACATGTTAAAAAAAATGAGAAATAGTGCTTAAAATTCGTTTGCATGCTTGCATTTAGTTAAATATTCTTTAGAATTCTGGACAGGGTAATATCTCACAAGCATTTTTTAATTGCTTAATTGCTTTTAATTTTTATATTTTAATAGAGGACTGGGGACTAACCACTTATCTCTAACGTATTCTTTCCGTGGGACTAACCTGCGGCTGCAGCTCACCAGTTTGTAGCGCAGCAGGTTCAAGGCGCGTCTGTTGCTATGGATACAGGCTGTGGAGAATGTACACACAGACAGCTTCAGAAAATCTGCTGTCAACGATGCTATGCTAGTGAGTTCACAAGTCACAAACAAAACTGAAAAGCTACCTAATGTATTCAGCTTGTTCGCATGAAACGATGAAGCCAATATAGTTTCAGAAATAGTGTGTTTTATACTACATTTGCAAGTGTTAACAAAAAGACACCTTGAAGTAGCCGACAGACACGCACAGCTAAGTAGCTCACAGACTGGCAAACGACACTGAAGCATGGCAAGCCTCGGAAAATCTACAAGTAAAGTTTCCAGGAAAGAAGCAAGACCGCGATCACCACCGGGTGAGTTAGGACTCCGCTTGGCAGTATATTTCAGACGTTTACTAACTCTGTCCGGTTTTTTAAATGTGTGCAAGAGGACAAAGCCCAACGTTAACTTGGTAAAGGAATAGGCTACCTACTGAAAGTGCATAGGCTGCGATGCGATGTTGTACCAATCAATATAAGCCAAGTTTCCCATAATCACTTTGCTGCTGCTGTGTAACAGCCCACTTACAGTAAAGCTAGGGTAAGTAATATGCAATCTACTTCCTTTGACCTACAATTTCTGCAGGAGATAATAACATACAGTGAGTGTAGCGCCAGCCAATGTAGCTGGATGTTCGTGTTCCACTTAACACCGTGAACTCCTTTTGACTACAAATGCACTGTGGTGTCACAGTTCTGTGGCGAATCAAGAGGCTAGGCGATGGGCCGCACTATAGAGACAGCAGGGGGATGAGAGAAAGAGAGCCGCAGAAACTGGATTGCAGTTATACAATTTTTTGTCTGGGTTGTGAACATGTTAATGACTGGCTTCAAAAGTCCAAGCAGGTGTACATGCACAGCCAGCCACACACACACACACACATTTCCGACAGCTGTGCATGGACATTGAGGACCTGTCCATTATGGCGACACCATTGTCTGCCAAAACCCAGTGACCCAGTTATTCAAAAAAGAAAAGTGGAAATCATCAGTCTAGCCCTAACCTACTGCACTTGATCCTCTTCCCTCTTCCCCTCTCATCCTACTCCCTCTCTCCCCTCCTTTCTATCTTAATTAGCACCCTAAGGTGCATGGCCTCCATTCAGACAGTAGGAAATGCACTCTCTTTCCCTTACTCTTTTTCTCTGTCTCTACATGTCTCTCTCTCTCGCTCACTCTTTCCCTCTTTACGTGTACCTCTTAGGCCTACCTTTTTCTCTTACTACGCTGCTTGCTTTTATCTGCCCCCCCCCCCCTCTTTCCCCCCATCTCTGCATCACTCTCAGCTCTTTCTCCATGTTCTAGGGCTCCTGTAAATGCAGTAACAACACAAGATGTTCTCTGGGTATGCAAGGCCTGCGGTCAGGTGTGTTGGAGGGTTTGGGACAATAGTTGACACTAACTGAATAGGTACAGGGAGGGAAGGCTCAAGTGAAAAGGTGTTGCCTGCATGCATGATGTGGCATAGTGTATCTTTGAATGGAATGAAGAGCTGAGAGAATTACAAAAAAGAAAAAAAAGAAAAGGAAGATGGCACTCATTTGTTGATTGGGTAGAAATTAGCAGCTCTCGCTCAGCAGGAGAGAAATTACATAACGAGATTAGTGTTTCAGCCTCGACCCTCTTTCTCACTTTGTGTGTGTGTGTGTGTGTGCGTGTGTGTGTGTGTGTGTGTGTGTGTGACTGATCACTCGTGTTAAGTGCCTTCTCTTCACTTCTCCCTGACATTCTCTCTCACTGTTGCTCTCCATCAATCTTCCTCTTTTTCTTTTGCTCTTTCCTGTGAGATATGCTCTCTCTCTCTCTCTCTCCCCCAGGTCAGAAGGTCAATATCTTTATAATGACTCATTAGTTAAGTGTCACATTTCCAAGGCAAGGCTTGTTTTATAGTGAAGAGGATGTAAATGTGTGTGTGTGTGTGCGCGTGTGTGTGTGTGCCATAATGGCTTTAGGGGGTGTGTTTTCCAGTTGTTTCTCTCAGACATTGCGTGTTCACCTCGACGACCTCTGTTGCCTCGTTGACCGCAATGCGTTGGGGCCTAATAGCTGCTGCCCAGCTTACTGTACTTTAAGGCAAACTGAACATTAAAGTGTAAAGGAAGCACTAGGTAAAAGCAACCACGTACACACTGTGACTAAACTGAATGACCTCACTGACAAAGAAGTGGCTGCTCATGGTAGTAAAGAGTAGCCTTGGACATGCCAAGGCCATGTATTCTACCTGAATACTCTCCTGAAGCCCTATGTCACCCGACGACCGCTTCGCTCCTCTTTTTTCTAGCACGGCCAACACCTTGTGGATGTCAATCCAGACTCTTCTCATATCTGGTTCCGCGCTGGTGGAATGACCTTCCAAGTGCTACCAGATCAACTGATACCCTCTCCACCTTCAAGAAACTCGTGAAAACCCAGCTCTTCCAAGAATATCTCCTGCCGTAAATTTTGAGAATGCGCTTAACAGTTTAATTTCTCAGCACTGTATTACACTATTGCACTTTCAACTTAAAATAGTGCAGTTTCTATGTTAGCAATATGCACTCCTTGTTAGTTCTTTCATTGTGTTGTAGCTTGAATGTTATCCTCTTTTGTAAGTCGCTTTGGATAAAAGCATCTGCTAAATGCCTAAATGTAAATGTAAATGTTACATTAACCCATATGGTGCCAATAGTTTTTGCAGATCTCAGTGTTACACGATCCTTGTTTTCATCTCTGGCCTTAATCATAGTTGTTGCACATTTGAGTTTGTGTTTTGTGCCGTAAGTTAATTCAAGGTTTCAATTCAGTTACATAGCAACTCTAGATGTAAATGGAGGTTTCAGGAAATAAAGGAACGTGTGAAATCACGTGCAGCCTATCCTGTGCTCATGCATAGTGACTGTCTGTTTATGGGAGTTGAAGTGCGTGAAATGGTGATCAATCTGACATGAAGGTTCTCCTTAGCCTGTGGTTAAAAGGTGATACGCCATGGTGTTTTCAGAGTATACTTTTGTTATATAAGGAGTATTTAAAATAATAACAATAACAAAAATAAAAATAATAATAATCATGTTCTTTTCCCAACTGTTGCGTTACTATGTACTTACAGCAGCTTTAGCCTATGACAAGAACTTAGGCCTGATTCATAGCATTATTTTTTTTTGAAATCCAACAGAAAGATCTAGGCTATAAAGACAAACCTAATAGAGTAAAAGAAGCTATCGTGATCTAGAATGTGAGCACAGGTCCATGAGAAAGTCTTGAAGTCTGACATGCAGGTGTCACTACGCCCATGTTGAAGTAAACAGCAAGTCTGTAGTTATTATATCAATCTCAACTGGCCTGTCGTTATGTAATTCTTTGAAATGAACCTGGAGAAAAAGTGTGTTCATAAACAGCAAATGTCACAGATGATCTGAATGTGCAAAGACCTCCTTTCTCATGTGCCTGACTGTTTGTGTGTGTGTGTGTGTGTAAGCGTTTGTGCGTGCATGTTTGTCATGCTTTTAAAGCAAGACTGTGATGATCCAAAAGAGAGGTGTGTGTGTGAGTTTGAGGCTATTTTCTCTCTATTCTCAGTTCTCTGTATTCTGGCAAGAGTTCCCAGACTTCTAGGGGGAAATGAGAGCGTAGGCCATACCAACACACCTGAAGAGTATGGAGGCCCATTTCTGCTCCTTTATTTCCTGGAACATCCATTATGTTCAAGGAAGAGAAAGAGAAAATGATCCCATAAGACCCAATGAAAGCATCTTACTAAATGATTGTGTGTACGTGTGTGTGTGTGTGTGTGTGTGTGTGTGTGTGTGTGTGTGTGTGTGTGTGTGTGTGTCAGTGTGTGCACTGGTGTGTCTGTGTGTGTGTTTGTGTGTGTGTGTGTGTGTGTGTGTCAGTGTGTGCACTGGTGTGTGTGTGTGTTTGTGTGTGTAAGTGTGTGTGTGTGTGTGTGTGTGATGATGAAAGGCAGAGATCTGAGAGTTATGTAATGCACAGCAGTTAGGAGAACCTCAGTCTCAGCACATGGCACTGTGATTCACACACAAACTGGTCACAGGTTCACAGTGCGTGTGTGAGAGAGAGAGAGAGAGAGAGAGAAAGAAAAAGAGAGCAAGGGAGTGTGTGTGTGTAAGTTTCTCATACTCTTTCCACTGTTGT
>JAIFZK010000182.1:380000-385000 GCA_027481765.1 Tenualosa thibaudeaui
CGTCCTTATACTATAAGTGTGTGTCCTTCAGTATGCATGTAAGGGCATGTAAACATCCATTTGCCTTGGTGGTGTTCCCTGGTGTTATTCTTGAAGGACACTGAGAAGGTGTTGTTATTGTTCGTGGGCTTTGTTCATGTCTGCGCCATCTCTGCCCCCTGCCCCCCTCTTAATGTCACTTAAATCCAACACAAAGATTCTTATTCACACTTGAACTCAGTAGTGTTGTTTGCTTCTCTAATGGTGCTATTCACAAGGCTGTTCCCTGTGTGGAGCTCACTGAGGGATTTTCTTAAAACATGATAATAGGACAGTGGCCTTGAGAGCTCTGTGTTCAAGATGAATTAATGCAGGGTACAGAGTGTATAATGCTGAAAGACTCAAGGTATGTGGTGTGTGTGTGTGTATGGAGGGGGGGGGTTGGAACAGCAGATGTATGTGTGGATTTTTTGTGTGTGTGTGTGTGTGTGTTTTTTGTGTGTGTGCACGTGTGCACTGCACTCGGTGTGTGTAGGACAGAGCTAGTGGCGTGTCTCTGTGTGTGTGTGTGTGTGTGTGTGTGTGTGTGAGAGTGTCTCTGTTAAGGAAAGAGGAAGGTCAGCCTTCATGGAGGGACATCCACAGAGAGTTTTTTATTGGTTTTAGCATGATTCTGTGCTCCATGAGAATCACCTATCATAGGTTTTATCTGCTTTTTGCCACCTGTTCCTTCAGTTTGCAGTCTCTTTAACCTATTTGCCCCACGTTCCATTCAGCCTACATGTCCCATGAATCTATGTACTCTTTTGCCTACATATCCCACGAGTCTGTGCATTGTTCAGCCTACACATCCCATGAGTCACCGCGGCCTTCTCCATGCAGGGCTGCTGCATCGGCCAATAGAGCGGCTGCTGATGAACCAGGCCAACCAGTACAGGCAGACGCAGGAGGTGAGGGAGCTCATCAGCAAAGGTCTGCCAGCGCTGCACTCAGGACATGTAAGCACCAGCACCCCACACCCCACCACAGCAACCCCATCGCCCTACCACGACAACCCCTCACTCCACCGAAGCAACCCCACCACCCTACCACGGCAATCCCTCCCTCCACCACAGCAACCCCTCATGGCAACCCCACCGCCCCACCACAGCAACCCCACCGCCCCACCACTGCAACCCCACTGCCCCACCACAGCAACCCCTCACTCCACCACAGGAACCCCTCACTCCACCACAGCAACCCCTCACTCCACCACAGCAACCCCACCACCCTACTAAGGCAACCTCTCATTCCACCACAGCAACTCCACACTCCACCACAGCAACCCCACCACCCTACTACAACAACCCCTCACTCCACCACAGCAACCCCACCACCCTACTACAACAACCCCTCACTCCACCACAGCAACCCCACCACCCTACTACGGCAACCCCACTGCCCCACCACAGCAACCCCACACTCCACCACAGCAACCCCTCACTCCACCACAGCAACCCCACCACCCTACTAAGGCAACCTCTCATTCCACCACAGCAACTCCACACTCCACCACAGCAACCCCACACTCCACCACAGCAACCCCACACTCCACCACAGCAACCCCACCGCCCTACCACAGCAACCCCACCGCCCTACCACGGCAACCCCTCACTCCACCACAGCAACTCCACCACCCTGCTACGGCAACCCCTCACTCCACCACAGCAACTCCTCACTCCACCACAGCAACCCCACCGCCCTACCACGGCAACCCCTCACTCCACCACAGCAACTCCACCACCCTGCTACGGCAACCCCTCACTCCACCACAGCAACTCCACCACCCTGCTACGGCAACCCCTCACTCCACCACAGCAACTCCACCACCCTGCTACGGCAACCCCTCACTCCACCACAGCAACCCCACCACGGCGACCCCTCACTTCATTACAGCAACCCCACTGCCCCACCACAGCAACTTTTTTCAGGTTCTTGAAACAGCGAGACATTATGAATAAACAACCCTATTGATGTATTGTCATAAAGGTCTAAGTACCACATTGTCCAGTTACCCTCTGAAGTTAGCAGACCAACCCACTAACACCTGCCTGGCCCTGCAGTAATATCAGTCTCTACTACTGGTCAATATAATACTAGTGGATGTCTGCCAGAGGACAACTCAGGACACTTTCAGCATCCACACTCCTGTTGTGCACTGCACATAGGATTACTGATCGATTAATGATTGCCGCCATTGGGCGCTATGGCTACATGGGCTAAGGCGTTGTACCCTAAACGCCCAGGTTCGATACAGATAATGATACTACTAGTACTACTACTACTACTACTACTAATAATAATTCCATTCATTATTGAGCTCTATCCTCCACATAAAAAAAAAAAAAAAAAAAAATATATATATATATATA
Organism: Tenualosa thibaudeaui; assembly: GCA_027481765.1. Classification (NCBI taxonomy): domain Eukaryota; kingdom Metazoa; phylum Chordata; class Actinopteri; order Clupeiformes; family Clupeidae; genus Tenualosa; species Tenualosa thibaudeaui. Next base: position 382,391 of record JAIFZK010000182.1, read on the forward strand.
TATATGCTAATTCTATGTGGGGACTTATGTAATCCTTACACTGTTCTATTACAACAGGTAAGAATCCTGTATGTTTTCAACAGGACTTTCCCATATGAGATAACAGAGGATATGAGCAAAATATGCTTCCATCAGCCTCCTTTTACCTTCATATCTCTCCTCGTTTCTCCTCTCTCTATTCATCCTCTCTCTCTCTTTCTCCATCTCCATCATTCATTCATTCATTTATTCCATTTATTTATGCATTGATTTATTTATGCTTTTGTGGACTTCAGTTCTTCAACATCATGTGATCCTATCCTGCCTCTCTCTCTTTTTCCTTTTCTCTCTGGTTCAGGGTTATCGAGTGGGCAGTGAGTTCTGGAGTCTGCCTCAGCGCTATGGCGACGAGACAAGTGGCATCACCTCAACACTGACCCAGACGGAGAGAGGAGATCCGCCCCCTCTCATTCATGTTGCTCAGCCGCATACCATACGCCTTCAGTCAGGTAGCACACACACACACACACACACACACACGCACACACACACACACACACACACACACACACACACACACACACACACACACTCAGACCTCAGACATACCGTGCTATATGGCTGTAATCACACACACACACACACACACACACACACACACACACACACACTCAGACCTCAGACATACCGTGCTATATGGCTGTAATCACACACACACACACACACACACACACACACACACACACACACACACACACACTCAGACCTCAGACATACCGTGCTATATGGCTGTAATCACACACACACACACACACACACACACACACACACACACACACACACACAAACACACACACACACACACTCAGACCTCAGACATACCGTGCTATATGGCTGTAATCACACACACACACACACACACACACACACACACACACACACACACACACCATAAACTCAGTGTTTATTTTGTTGTTAAATAGTTTATAATCCTAAATAGGGCCAGCTAGCATAGAGCTTTAAATTCTCTATCTGTTTGTGTCTGTCTTTCTGTCACTCTCTTTCTCCCTTCTGCTCTCTTCCTCACTGCCTTCTTTCTTCTCTCTGTCTCTCCCCTTCTCTCTCTGCAGGGAATGTGGCCCCAGAGATCTGTGTGAGTCGTGCGTGGGACAGCAGTCTGTATCTCAGGCAGCGCAGAGAGGAGCTCAAGGACGTGCTGAGAGAGCTTGACTTCAACCAGCCGGTTAGATCACACACACACACACACACATACACACACACAATAATATGCACCGTAATATGGGTATGTGGTACTTTTTGTTTCCAAAAACACCATTATTATTATTTTTTTAATATATATATATATATATGTAGAAGTATGTAATGCTTTAAGGCGTTTTGGGACTTATTGTAGTAAAACAAAGCAAAACAAAACAAAAATGCAATACACTAATTTTTCATTCCAGTGAAGAAGAAAAGGAATGTTAAACCTCTAACTTGGAAGACTCAGCCATATCCATGCCCCATAAACAGACTCTAGGTTTGCTAAAATAAATGAATAAAACTAATGCACAGGTAACATCTTAAAACACTGGGAGATAAATAATGTGTCAGGTTTTTTATTTGATTCAGTAAGAGTAAGAGTAAGAGAACCACAGCAGGGAAGGCACTTCTCACTTCGCACGAGTTGGCTGAAAGTTCCAGCCGTCATAGAAACACACACTCAAGTGTTAGATGAAGTGTTAGTCGACTTTGTTGAATCACACGTGAGGAGGTTCAAGAATTTAAATGTCGTCTTAAGAAAAGTGCTGCATCAAGAAAGAAAGAAAGAAAGAAAGAAAGAAAGAAAGGACTTGAATGACATCTCCATAAAACAACAAACTGAAGAGAAAAGAAAAAGAAAAGAATAAAATATTAACAAACACTTAAATAGACAAATAAATGAACAAGCTGTATACACTGTATAAATGCACTCTTCTTTGGTGACTTCAGAGCCTGGCCTCCTGAAAAGACTTCTTTCATTTTCCGGCGATTTTAAAAACAGGCTAAATGTGCGCCTGCCTTACATGTCCACTAACGTCTGATCGGAATAGAATGTTACTGCATGTAATCAGACAAGCCAGAATATTTAATCAAATGTAATAATTCAATAGTTTAATCGTAATGGCAGAAAATCTGTCCATGTAAACTGTGCTATTGGGAAGTGTCAGTAAGTATCAGTGGCCTTCTGGAAAGCCTTATAATAATCATACATGCTTATTTGATTAACATTAACACATTATTAACACACGATTAACACATTATCATTGTACTAATATAAATACTTATTAAATGCATCATATTTTTCATATTTTCCAGCAAAAAAACATCAGTGTGTCCCCTCTGTGTTACATCAATATACTTATTTAATACTAATATAAACACTTATTTAATCTTTTCCCCCCATTACAAACAGCGATGTGTGCACAGTGTTTGTTATTTGGAGGTGATCAGTGATCAGGCCAGGATGTCAGTGCCAAACAGCAGTGTTCCCTCTCAGACAGGAAGTACTTGGCAGCAGAGAGAGTAGGTGGGATGGGAGCCTGCTGATGAGCTAATGGTCAGTTTGGCCACATTTAGCGCTTGGGGGAG
>JAIFZK010000182.1:390000-397500 GCA_027481765.1 Tenualosa thibaudeaui
CATATCTCATATCATCCATATCTCATCTCTTATATCATCCATATCTCATATCTCATATCATCCATATCTCATCTCTTATATCATCCATATCTCATATCTCATATCATCCATATCTCGTATCTCATATCATCCTTATCTCATATGTTTTTGCCTGTGCATCTCATCTCATATCTCATATCATCTCATATCTCATATCATCCATATCTCATATCATACATATCTCATATACATATCTCATATGTTTTTGTCTGTGCCTGTGCATCTCATCCATATCTCATCTCATATCATCCATATCTCGTATCTCATATCATCCTTATCTCATATGTTTTTGCCTGTGCATCTCATCTCATATCTCATATCATACATATCTCATATCATACATATCTCATATGTTTTTGTCTGTGCCTGTGCATCTCATCCATATCTCATATCTCGTCTCATGCATATCTCATATCACATAACATCCATATCTCATATCTCATCTCATACATATCTCATGTTTTTGTCTTTGCCTGTGCATCTCATCCATATCTCATATCTCATATTATACTTCTCTCTCACTTTCTGTATCTCTTGCTCACTGTTAATGTCTGTGTATCTAATGTGCTTGAATACATACATAAACACAAATGCTTACACGCTTTTGTGTGTGTGTGTGTATGCGCATGTGATAATTTAACACTCATGTCCACTGCTGGACGTCAGAGCTGATGATCATCAGGACTTCTGTCCATCTGTCAGGTTCTCTTACTTACTTTTTCTCTCTTCATCTTCCTCTCTCTCTCTCTCTCTCTCTCTCTCTCTCTGCCTTTGTCTCTGTCTCAGTCTGAACTGGTTGCTCCGTAGTCTGTTCCTCCAGTAATGGAGAACGCTGTGAACTGTAATGTAACACTGTAAAACACACATACAGGGGCAGGCACACAAACACACACACACACACACACACAAAACTGCCTGCATCTATCACACCCACACAAACACACACAACTGCATACATGCATTGTGTGTGTGTGTGTGTGTGTGTGTGTGTGTGTGTGTGTGTGTGTGTCCACACTAGGGGCTTTAATGTTTTAATAGGCTTTAGGATAAAAAAATAGAAACACCACCAAGTGACCTGTAGAAATCAGTGTTAGCATTAGTGGGACATGTTGCACTGGATCAGTAGTCAGTCTTTTCACTGAACTGTTCATCTTTTATTTTCTCCTTTACATTACTGATGTGTCTCATCTCAACTCTTGTTTATCCCTTCCTTTTTCTCTTTCTCTCTTTCTCTCTCTCTCTGCCTCTCTGTCTCACCACATTAAATGTACTGCTTGAACTCCCTCTTTCTATCTCTCCATCTGTCTGTCTCTCTCTCTCATTTAAATTAACTCTCTCTCTCTCTCTCTCTCTCTCGCTCTGTGACTCAGGAGATTGACAGCCTGGAGGTGATTGGCTCTGGTCAGCCCTTCACCTCTGTGACGGTTAAACGCTGCCCCCTGCTGGGAGGAGGGAAAGAGAGGGAGGAGAAGGAGGAGGGGGCCCTGGGAGATGAGAGGAGCAAGGGAGGGCAGAAGGAGAATGAGTAAGAAGTTCCATCTAACTGTCTCTCAAGAACTCTCATATACTGTGCAAAGTTAACAATGCTTTACTCAATGTTATCGGTGCAACATTTTTACACTTGTGTATAAATGTATATGTTAACGAATGCGTATTAACGAATGCGTATTAACGAAGGCGTATTAACGAAGGCGTATTAACGAAGGCGTTAACGAATGAAAATGAGTAGACAAGATCAATGTCATGAAGCTAATTTACCAGCTAAAAAATCTACACTGAAACAAACAAACAAAAAAACAATTGAAATTTGCTGTCAATTTGACATCAAGGTATTGGACAAATATTGCATTTCCCAGAACGCCACAGCCCACATATTGTATTGCATGTTACAGTAATCTAATCTAATCTAATCTAATTTAACTTTATTCACCTAAGCAGTACATTTTGGTTATCGATTGTTCAATCTTGCCTACATCTTGAGTCCACGCTGAACAGACAAGAAAACAACTACAACATAAGAGATTGTGATAATTAGCTGTAATCATCGAAGGTCACTCACTATCACCTCAGCATGGCACTGTGACTCCAGCTCACCATTCAAACGATTTCAATTTGACATTGATGTAGTTTGCTTATTTTCCTCAGTCTTGGAGGAATATGAAGAAACATGTGAGTGAAATAGTGAATGTCCAAGTTCTTGAATTTGATTAGTGTAAGTACCTCGACTGAAAAATGATTGAAAGACTTCATATGATGGCTTGTGAATAAACACCTTAGATTATATTGCTTACTTTCATTGAAGTACTGTATCTTTGTGACATTGTGGCACTCACTCATTGTCAGGATGGATGGATGTGTGTGTATGTGTGTGTGTGTGTGTGTGTGTGTGTGTGACTGTGCTAAAGGCAGTGTCACTGCATTCATGTTAGTGTTAATGTTGTTGTTGATGTTGTGTGTGTGTGTGTGTGTGTGTGACTGTGCTAAGGGCAGTGTCACTGCATTCATGTTAGTGTTAATGTTGTTGTTGATGTTGTGTGTGTGTGTGTGTGACTGTGCTAAGGGCAGTGTCACTGCATTCATGTTAGTGTTAATGTTGTTGTTGATGTTGTGTGTGTGTGTGTGTGTGTGTGTGTGTGTGTGTGTGTGTGTGACTGTGCTAAAGGCAGTGTCACTGCATTCATGTTAGTGTTAATGTTGTTGTTGATGTTGTGTGTGTGTGTGTGTGTGTGTGTGACTGTGCTAAAGGCAGTGTCACTGCATTCATGTTAGTGTTAATGTTGTTGTTGATGTTGTGTGTGTGTGTGTGTGTGTGTGACTGTGCTAAAGGCAGTGTCACTGCATTCATGTTAGTGTTAATGTTGTTGTTGATGTTGTGTGTGTGTGTGTGTGTGTGTGTGTGTATGTGTGTGTGTGTGGGCGTGTATTTGCATGTGTGTGTGCTCAAACACATACATTTGTGTGTTACTCTGTGTGTGTGTGTGTGTGTGTGTGTGTGTGCGTCCTCTCACGAAATCTCTCAACTCAGACGTACACAGCGCCGGCTGTCTGTGTCTGTCTCTGTGGCGTGAGGCTCGAGCAAACCAGAGTCTCTCTCCCTCTCTCTCTCTCTCTCTCTCTCTCTGCCTATCTCTCTCCCTCTCTCTCTCCCTCTCTCTCTCTCTCTGCCTATCTCTCTCCCTCTCTCTCTCCCTCTCTCTCTCTCTCTCTGCCTATCTCTCTCCCTCTCTCTCTCTCTCTCTGCCTATCTCTCTCCCTCTCTCTCTCTCTCTCTCTCTCTCTCTCTGCCTATCTCACTCCCTCTCTCTCTCCCTCTCTCTCTCTTTCTCTGGCTATCTCTCTCCCTCTCTCTCTCCCTCTCTCTCTCTCTCTCTCTGCCTATCTCTCTCCCTCTCTCTCTCTTTCTCTGCCTATCTCTCTCCCTCTCTCTCTCCCTCTCTCTCTCTCTCTCACACACACTCAGGCGTTTACAATCTAAATGCATTGCAGAGCGTGATGTTGGTCCGACATCACACATTATCACATGCTGTACTAGATGTTATTGTGAGCTCTATTAGATGTTATGCTGTGATGAGAGTGGATAGTAGGGGACAGTGGGTCTGTTAGAGTCTCCCTCCCTGTGCAAACAGGAATAAGATGTCTGTGTCTGTGTGTACGTGTGTGTGTTTGTGTGTTTGTGTGGGACTCTTTTGTCCAATTGTAGACCAAGTATGATGCTTCTAAATGGGTGATTATTAGTGGATGTACAGCTACTGTATTGTGCCTCCCTGAGATGGTGTGCTTTTTTTCTGTGTGTGTGTGTGTGTGTTCTTGTGTGTGTGTGTGTGTGTGTGTGTGTGTGTGTATCCATGTGAGATGTTTATGTTAGATGTGTTTGATAAGTCTTTTGATGTGTATCTGTGCTTGATGTTTAATGGTATTTGAGGGTTTGTTTTTGGTGTTTGTGTGATTGTATGTGTACGTGCATGGGTGTGTGTGTGTGTGTGTGTGTGTGTGTGTGTGTGTGTGTAGGGATCCCCTGTCTCAATATGATGATGTGCTATTGGATGCTGTGTTGATTCCTGCACTTCGCTTCTGTGGGGAGTCAGCACTTTGGACTGGAAGCCCATCCTTACACAAGGTAAACACACACACACACACACACACACACACACACACACACACACACACACACCAAATTATTTGTACACAATATACACATACCAAACCAGTGCATTAAATGTAGTAATCTTAGTATTTAACAAGCAAAACCTGTTACTCAGGATGTGGTATAAAGTAAGAAAGTGCATTAAACTGCCTTTGCTCTCTTTCTCTGTCTCTTTCTTTCTGACTGTCTTGCCTTCTTTCTCTCTCTCTGTCTGTCTCTCTCTCTTTCTGACTGTCTTGCCTTCTTTCTCTCTCTCTGTCTGTCTCTCTCTCTTTCTGACTGTCTTGCCTTCTTTCTCTCTCTCTGTCTGTCTCTCTTTCTGACTGTCTTGCCTTCTTTCTCTCTCTCTCTCTGTCTGTCTCTTTCTTTCTGACTGTCTTACCTTCTTTCTCTCTCTCTCTATCTTTCTGACTGTCTTACCTTCTTTCTCTCTCTCTGTCTGTCTCTTTCTTTCTGACTGTCTTACCTTCTTTCTCTCACTCTCTTTTTGACTGTCTTACCTTCTTTCTCTCTCTCTGTCTGTCTCTCTCTCTTGCTGACTGTCTTGCCTTCTTTCTCTCTGTCTGTCTGTCTCTCTCTCTTTCTGACTGTCTTGCCTTCTTTCTCTCTCTCTGTCTGTCTCTCTCTCTTTCTGACTGTCTTGCCTTCTGTCTTTATCTCTCTCTGTCTGTCTCTCTCTCTTTGACTGTCTTGCCTTCTTTCTCTCTCTCTGTCTCTGTCTCTCTATTTCTCTTTGTCCCTGTCAAAGGGGGAGGTGGGCATCAGTGCGTGTGTGACGTTTGAGGTGGTGACGGGCGAGAGCGTGAGTTCTCATATTGAGCTGGAGAACTATGGCAGCACGGCCATCTACTACAGCTGGCAGAAGATCCCACACACACCCAGCTTCCCCGAGGCCCACGCAGCACACACACACACACAGTGCTTCTACTTCAACACCACCATGGGTAACACACACACACGCAAACACACACTGACACACACACCTTCAGAACAGTATTGTTGTATACACGCAAGCTCAGGCACTCCGCATCAACACTTCCATGTAAAATGCTCTCTCTCATACACTCACACACACACACGCACGCACACGTGCGCACACACACACACACACACGCACGCACGCACACACACACAAACACACACATTCATACTCATACACAGCCTACATACACCTCTACATACACACACTGACACACACTTCTCCTGCTGGATATCTCTGCCTCTCTGCACAGGTGTGATCCTTCCAGGTGAGCGGCAGCGTGTGATGTTCACCTTTAAGAGTGTGCGTGCGGGCATCATGAGCGAGCAGTGGCACCTCAACACACACCCCGTACTGCTCGGTGGCGCAGCTCTGCAGCTCTCACTCCGGGGGGTGGCACTCTACCAGGACACCAGCGCACCACAGAGACACGCCCTGCAGGTAAGTGAGGACGATATGGGAGACTGTGTGTGTGTGTGTGTGTGTGTGTGTGTGTGTGTGTGTGTGTGCGTGTTGCAAAACACATCTTGTGTGTGTGCGTGTGTGTGTGTATCACAAAAAAATGCACCTTGTGTGTGTGTGTGTATGTGTGTATCACAAAAAAATGCACCTTGTGTTTGTGTGTGTGTGTGTGTGTGTGTGTGTGTATGTGTGTGTATGGGGGGTGAGAGAGAGAGAGAAAAAGAGAGAGAGAGAGAGATTTCTTGTTTATTATTGCATGCTTTGGCAATGCTGCATCTACATCCATGATAAAGCTTCCTGAATAGAATAAAATTGAACTGAATTGACAGGGTGGGTATGGACTCTGCCATGCTTCTGCAGTCCAGTTATGTTTGTTTCACTTGAGTTGAATTGTATTTATTTGAATTTAATTGGCTATGTGTGTGAGTGTTAGAGAGGCAGTGTGACAGACTGAACTGGGACCCAAAAGCAGATCGGAGCAAAAAGGTTTATTTTACAGTGATCAGGGGAAATTCCAAAAAGGGAACAAAGCTCAGAAGATCCAAAAACACAAAGATAATCCAACACAAAAATCATATAAGTCTTTGGGGGGAAAAACACACAGAAGATCCGGTCTGTAAATATCAAACGCAGACGGCAAAAAACAAAAGTAGCAATCCTCTCGATCGTAGAAAGTAAATCCAAGATAACAAGTAGGCAAAGTTCAGAATACAAAATCCACAGGTAAGCGAACACTGGCGCAGGCAAAACACGAGAATCAGAATTCACAGGGAAGCAACACTGGAGCAGGCAAAACATGAGAGTCAGAATGTCAGACAATCAGACAAGGAGCAAGGGAAGAACTGGGGAATATATAGGGAACAGAGTAGTGAAACTAACAAGGTACAGGTGACACTCATTACAACAATCAAGAACGTAAGGACCGGGTGCAGAGCGGGAGGGGGAAAAGGGGCGGGGCAGACAGCAAAACAAAAGCACATGGACAAGGTAAATAAAACACGGAGCTTGCGACACTCAATTAGTCCAGTAGGAGGCCGGATAGTCGAGAGCAGGATCATGACAGGCAGAAAAAATAAGTTTTTCAGACAGTAATATTACCATACCATCAAAGTACACTCTCATTTCTTGTGTGTGTGTGTGTGTGTTTGTGTCAGATGGAAATCCAGCATAGGGAGGCGGTGTCTGTGTGTGTGTCTGTAATCTCTGACTTGCTGCGTGGGATTCGCACTCCAGAGAGGCCCAGCTCCCCTGCTCAGCTCTACAGCACTGAGGAGGATCACTTCCATAGTATCAATCCACAGGTACACACACACACAAACACACACACACACACACACACACAGTCAGTCTACTTACGCGTGGAGAAACTAAAATTATTACCTTTGTCCAACTAAAATCAAACATGTACACACCTTAATATGACTGAAATCAAGATAAGTCGCGACAAAAATTAAATAAAATAAATACATAAATGAAATAAATTAAGTAAAAAATTAAATACATTTTTAAAAAGAAACGTGGGGTTTAAACCCACTAGAAATGCCTGCTGCGCGTCTGCTGCGGAGGGTTAGAAATGTCTAGGTTTTCTATCAAATTAATGTATATTTGCTATTCCCAACCATTGGGCGAAAGTTAATAATATCGTTGGTTAAAAACAAGACTTTTCCTCCCTTAGCAACCTTTGCTATTGGTAAAAGAAAGTGACTAATGTGGATGATCTAACTCACATTTGGGTGATAAAAGCGGCAATTTAATTGCATAAGGGCGTTCACAAAGCCATTAAAACAACGTGTTTCTGGCACTGTTAAATAGCCTTAAAATAGCCCTAAATTGTGTCATCTTGCCACGTTTTGATCGCAACAGTGTGAACAGGAAT
>JAIFZK010000182.1:402500-430000 GCA_027481765.1 Tenualosa thibaudeaui
TGTCATTTGTAACAGTAGAAACAATAGGGTAGTTGTACTTTATGGTAGGACTCTAGTCATGTGTAACAGTAGTGACAGCGACTTTATGATAGGTGATCATTTGTCACTGCAGGGAAACTGTTCTGCGCTCTGACCATGTCTCAGGCCTCCGCTGTGAAGAGAGTTGTAGTTACCATAATACCCTGATTATTACATTGATTTTGCAAAATTTCTTCATCTATGAGATTAATACGTGGGTGAGGACTGTATACAGGATTGCATTTCATTCCATCATTCTAATTGATCTGATCGGATTGTGATTCGGTCTGTATTTTTTTGTAAACTGAGGTTAACACATGGGTGAGGTTAATACAAGGGTGAGGTCAACACAAGATTTATGTTTTTTTTTTAGTTTGCATAAAACACTGACCTGAGGTTTAAACATGGTATGTCTTATATTCCCGGAAGTTACTGTACAATAGTTCTGCAGAAGAAAAGCGGTTTGATGTGCAGTGTGACGGTGTTGACTGCTGACTGTAATTCCAGGCTGCAGCTGTGGAGGGAACTGGTGGACGGGCTGGTGGCAGAGTCCACAAATCTGAGGCAGACGCTGGGGATGCCAGAGCTGAGAACCTGGGATGAGAACCAACTGGATCTGCAGGATGAGTCCTGTGAGTTTAAACAAGGACAAATCTGCACTCATACACGTTAATCAATCAATCAAGTAATCAATCACTTAGCTCATATATTGTCTTTCATGCAGAGTAGCAGTGTAATGTTGCTTAACAGTAGAACAGGAACAGCATAGAAAAACAACTGAACAAGCACAATATACATACATAGCAAAAAGTTGAGAGACTGATATTTTGACTCCTAAGACTGGTCTTCCTGCACTTGTGCTGAGCCTTTGTATAGTAGTAGAGTTACTTTATTGATCCCGAAGGAAATGTACACACAAAAACACCACACACACACACACACACACACATATGTCCGCTCATGCTTGAGCACTAAGCAGAAATAAACACAGATACCTTTCAGCATTCATATTGTGCATATGAAACGTTTTGTTAGTTTGAAAGTCTCTCACTCCAGCACGTACATGCTTCAGCCCTTGAGACAATAGACTTAATACACAACTCTCTCTCTCTCTCTCTCTCTCTCTCTCTCTGCATCTCCAGGCACAAAGATGAAGAAGGAGGAGAAATCTGAGAAGAAGGGTGTGCCCTCGCCGAAGGAGGAGAAGAAAGGAGGCGGGGCCAAGGAGAAGGAAGACAAGAAAGGGACGGCCAGGTCCACCCCTGTGAAAGACAAACCCACAGAGGTGAGACACAGGACGTGTCTTTTTCTTTCTTTCTTTTTTTTACTCCTTCTTTACGTGTGCAGCCTCTTTACTGTTCTCTCTCTCTCTCTCTCTCTCTCTCTCTCTCTCTCTCTCTCCCCCCCTCTGCCTCTTTATTATTCTCTCTCTCCCCCCCCCCCTCTGCCTCTTTACTATTCTCTCTCTCTCTCTCTCTCCCCCTCCTCTCTTTACTGCTCTCTCTCCCTTTCCCTTTCTCTCTCTCTCTCTCCCCCCCGTGCCTCTTTACTATTCTCTCTCTCCCCCCCCGCCTCTTTACTATTCTCTCTTTACTGCTCTCTCTCCCTCCCCCTCCTCTCTGCCCCCTCTCTCCGGATAAAACATTTCTTTGCACTATTACAGCACATATTATTTGCACTATTACATCTTGCACATAATTCTGCACAATCACAGCACATTGTTGCTTGTTAGAAAGTTCTTATCTGTTGTACATTCACCGTGGGATAGTGGGAATGTACCGTGGGAAACTGACAATAAAGCTGACTGACTTTGACTTTGTAATCCACTCAGCCAGTGCTGTTGCTCATACTGTGTGTCATGCACATAGTTAGCCACATGAGGGCAGCACACTCCATATCAAGTGCACAGGGGAGCAGCACAACTGTCTAGTAACCAGAATAGGGAAAAATGAGAAATGGACACATGTCCACCACATAAGCCGTTAAGGAGACTCCTCAAGCACTTAGAGATGGGAAGACAGAGTATATTGTGTCAGTCAAGGATGACAGCAATATTATAGATAGATAGATAGATAGATAGATAGATAGATAGATACATAAATAGATAGATACATAGATAGATAGATAAATCAGTAGATATGAACAGCTAACATAGAAGAATAGATGGGATGGTCCTAGATAGTAGAAGAGTCTGGGTCAGATAATGGTCTGTATCCCAGTATCAAAATCAAGGCACTGATCAAGGCACGCTGACTGTTGTTAATATTTACACCTAAAGAACAAAACAAAACAAAGACCTATTTTGGTTTGTGTAATGGTCAGCGGTCAAAATGGATGTTTTCTTGTTTGTTAGACGGTCAGTGACGGTGAAACTGTGCACTGAGCCTCTGCAAGTGGGTCAGTTCAGTGACAAAATAGTTCCCAGAAAACTGTTGAGTCAGCGAGAGAACCAAGAAAGTGTACTTGGATGGAACATGAACTATCAAGGAACTTTTCAACCAAAGAGATTAGTTTAGTTGTTGTGCGCGAACTTTAGAGATGGTTTATCCTTAAAAAACAGAGAAGAAAGGTAAATCTGGAGGTCAAGTTCTAGACGCAGTTTTTCATCAGAGGAGAGATTCACTTGTGTGATGAAGGATCTTATTAATGGACAAAGCAGAGAAATCATCTGCCTATGAATGCTAAAAATACAAACATATCAAAATGAATACTGTTCAGTTCCAGCCAAGTCCTTGTTGTCATTGGAAACTATTATAACATCTTAAAGCAAATTAGTAGATTTGTTGTTGTTTTTGTTGTTGTGTAGTTTATGCTAGAACATACCCTGTGAAGAAGTGTATGCAAACAAACAAAAAACATGTAGATAAACAAGGCAGCAATGGAATACACACCTGCATACTGTCCATGCTTGCAAATATGCTGCACGTTTACATTCTATTCATGCAGTTAGTAGACACTTTTATCCAAAGCCACTTACAAAAAGAGGACTAACAGTAGAGCTACAACCCAATTAAAACCTTACTAACAGTACGACATGCTGACAGGAGATTGGCTGAAGAACAGGAAGTTGGCCTTGATTGGTTGGTATTATCAGAGGGCAGTAAAGGCACACAGTGATTTCTGGAATTCTTGTTATGCCAGAGAAAGAAAATAAATGACTGGTGCTTTCTGAAGGAGAGGAGCTCTCTATAGGCGCGGCTGGGGGTCAAACAAAGTATGGAGGTTTTGTTGACTCACGGGGGAGATCGGCAAGGGGCTCTGTGATGCCAGTGGTGCCCTGCGTGTGGAACGAAAATGTATGTGACGGGGACAGATGTTGGCGAGGATGTGAGTGTGTGGTTTGTTGTTGGGGGATTGTGTTTAGTATATCTGGGAAAAGGTCTTGAGGTCTCTATGACACACACACACACACACACATACACACACACACACACACTCTGGGATCTCTATGACACACCCTGGGAGGTCTTACTACTCTATGCCATGCTACCCTCAGTATGAGTCCAGCACAGTCATCCCACACTGAGTCAGATCACAGCACCAGAGATCCAGGTCAGGCTGAGAGGGATGGTGGGGGTGGGGCACATGTAAGCGCTCACACTGTCCAGGATTTGCACCTGGAGCCGCCATGGGTCCGGCCCAAAGCTGGCCCAGAACTGGAGTGATGGAGTTGATTACTGTGTGCGTTTTTTTTTTTTTTTTTGTGGTGCTGCTCCTGTTCTGTAGACACAGTGTGAATCTCTGTGTGTGTGTGTGTGTGTCATGAAATGAGAGAAGGATATGAACTGAGTCACCACATGAATGGGTTTGGTGTTTTCTTTCATTCTTTCTCTCTTTAGGAGTGTGTGTGTGTGGGGAGCGGGGGGGGGTATGACAGAAGCTGATATGACACATGCACACACACACACACTCCCACAGGTGTGCACACAAAAAGACACACACACACAAGCACCCCTTCCCACATACACACACACACACACACACACACACACACAGATGTGCACACAAAAAGACACACACACAAACACCCCTTCCCACACATACACACACACATACTTTCTTTCTCACGCACACACTTTCTCTCTCTCTCTCTCTCTCTCTCTCTCACACACACACACACACACACACACACACATAGATAGACTAAAGGCCGTGCTGCTCTCTCCAGTGTCATGTTCTCCTCACTGTGAGTTCCAGTGAGTGCAGCAGCAGTCAGCAGGTGCTGAATCAGAGCAGGGATGAGTCACGGCTACTGGACCACTGAGCCCACTGACCAGCACGGAGGAGGAGGAGGAGGAGGAGGAGGAGGAGGAGGAGGCACACAGGTGGAAAGCAGGAGAAAACAGATGGAGAGAGAGAGAGAGAGAGAGAGAGAGAGAGAGAGAGAGAGAAAGAAGAGAGAGAGAAAGAAAGTAGAGGAAGAAAGGGACTCTATCCTTACTACCCTGAACTTGGGATACTAATAAAGAACGTGATCAGTAGGTGTAGCACACTGGATAATATTGGGGGTTGTATGGGGGGTGTACACATGTATATGTCTATATATGAGAATATTGGGGGTTGTATAGGGGGTGTACACATGTATATGTCTATATATGAGAATATTGGGGGTTTTATGGGGGATGTACACATGTATATGTCTATATATGAGAATTTTGGGGGTTGTATGGGGGTGTACACATGTATATGTCTATATATGAGAATATTGGGGGTTGTATGGGGGGTGTACACATGTATATGTCTATATATGAGAATATTGGGGGTTGTATGGGGGGTGTACACATGTATATGTCTATATATGAGAATATTGGGGGTTGTATAGGGGGTGTACACATGTATATGTCTATATATGAGAATATTGGGGGTTGTATGGGGGGTGTACACATGCATAAGTCTATGTATGAGAATATTGGGAGGTGTACACATGTCCATAATGTCCACAGGTCCATAATGCCAACACAAATGCAATACCATGGTATGGTATGATGATTACAGAAAAGTTGAGCTGTAACTCTTCATGGTTGTAGAACATATTTTATGAAATAAGCACTCACACACACACACACACACACACACACACACACACACACATATATATATATATATATATATATATATAAACACACACACACATATATATTCTGGGTGAATAATAATAATAATAATATCTCTACCCAGTGATGCAAGAGGAGGAAGAAAAATTGTGGGTTGCTTGTTGGTGGTAACCATGGAGGGAATTAAAGACCATGTTTATTCATCAGGGCTTTCTTTCTTAACCCAATATATTCCTACATCCTTTTATCCTTCTCTCCCTCCCCCTCTCTCTCTCTCTCTCTACACCTCTACAGTAACCCCCCATACCCCCCTCCGTAATCATATGTATATATATGATTGATTTCAGTTCAACTCAAGTTTCAACTTTATTAGCATGGCAAATGTTTTTTTTGTTAGTGCTTTGCCAAAGCAGATCACTACATATGGAGTAACACATGGAGTAATGTTTGGCAACCCAGAGACAGGAGTAAATTTCACCCAGTCTCATTTTGGTTTGATTTGGTGGAGTGCTGAACCAAACATAACTAGTTTACAGCAAGAGAAAGAGACCACACTTTGCATTTGTCAATTTGGTTTGTCCACACAGACAGCATAGTGAATTTCTCAATGTGCTCCGGCAAACTTTCATCCAAGACTGACAAATAAACTTTGTGTGTGTGTGTGTGTGTGTGTTATACTGTAGTATCTGTACTCTGTTCTGTATCTTTAAATGATCCTCTCTCTTTCTCTGAGCTGTGCTGACTCATAGCTGAGGCATAGTCTGCATTATCAGGACTCCATGGTAACAGCTCACTGTGTGAAAATGTGCACCTGCTCTCTCTAAGGGTAGCTACCACAGCCCCGTCGTACATACACACACAAACACACACTCACACACTTTCTCTCAAACACACACACACACAAACACACACATACACACTCTCTCTCAAACACACTCACACACTCTCCCTCAAACACACACACACACACGCATACACACATTGAGTAATGCGCACCTGTCTTTTTGCCAAACTGTTTGTTTGGAGTGCAGTAATGCATATCCACTGTGGATTGAAGCAACCGTATGAAAAGCCATGTGCTTGCTTACTACACACACACACACACACACCTTGTGAAAATTGTGAAAAGCCTTTTAATTGTGTAGTGTGTTCAAAATCAGCATTGTGGAGATGTGCGCAGATGTGTCTAGCTTCAGTACGGGGTTGTACATTCAGAAGCGCATTGATCCGGAATAGTGATTGAGATTTTCGGGTCTACTTTAAAGGAAGACAGTAAGCTAAGACAAAGTTAATTACCACCTCAGATAAACTTTTTTATGTAGAACTTTATTTATAAAATTGTATGTACAATGTACAATATGTGTAACAATATGAGTCGACCAACTGGTCGACAGCTGTGTGGTGTGTATGTTTGTAAACCTCCCTCCTAATGCCTTAAACAGAAACACTACCGTTTCAGACTTTTAAAATTATTTTTTACCTTTGTACAGTTCATTCAGCCGTTGTCTCAGTCTGACATCAATCTTTTTAGCTTCAGGTTAGCATATATCATTGAATCCTTTGGTTACCACTAGCATCTCATCTATTAGGCTAGCATCTTGCTTAAAAATAGCCATAGAAAACTAACCTTTTCTGTAGTTATGAGGTTTACCAAGACTGACAGAAAATAAAATGTGGCAATTTTCTAAACCAGTATGACTTGGAACTGTACTCTCGTTCCGGCGTAATAATCAAGCAACAGTGGCTTGGACTACTTGATCTATGGCTTGGACTACTTGCAGTACTTGATAATTACACCAGGCTGAATTGTCTGAAATGGTGGCGTATCCCTTTAAGAGTTGTGCTAGTGCACCTTAGGGTTTTAGCTGATTTCCTTGCATGCTCCATTCGCAGTCCATTGCCCTGCGAGTCGCAGGTTGGAGTCTAGGCAAACGCAGGGCTGAACTGTGCAGGTTGACGCAAGTTTACATTTGTGTATTAATACAAACATGCATGCACATGTGTACACACACACACACACACACAAACACACATATGCACATAAACACACCACACTCATCATCTGTTATCCTCCACACAGGAGCGCCCGGGCAGTCGTAATAAGAAGGGTCGTGAGGAGAAGCCCGCGGGCAAGCCGCAGAAGGAGCCGGGTCGAGACACGCCCACCAATGGCACCAGCCCCGAAGTGGAGGATGGCGCCACCCCTGTGGCCTCCGAGCACCCGCCTGAGGAGAACATTGACCCCCGTGTGAAGGAGAAGTACCGCAGGCAGCTACACCATCAGGCATGTGTGTGTGTGTGTGTGTGTGCATGTGTGTATGTGGTGTGTCTGTGTGTGTGTGCTTGTGAGTGTGTGTGTGTGATTGTGGGTGTGCATGTGTATGTGGTGCTGGCATTTGGAAGGTCTGACTGAGCTGAAGTCCTCTGTGCTCTGTGTGTGTGTGTGTGTGTGTGTGTGTGTGTGTGTGTGTGTGTGTGTGTGTGTGTGTGTGTGTCTGTCTGCATGTCTATTGTACATTACACACTAAAGGGTCCCTGGCTTGTCTGTCTCTCTCAGGTGTATGTGAGGACAGAACAGATGCTTCTCTCACTGTGGGACTTGCTGCAGGAGGCACACAAACTGGACAAGGATGACTGAGCCCACTGAATACACATCTCTCTCTCTCTCTCTCCTTCTCTATCTATCTCTTAGTGTCTAGCACTGTTTTCCCCCCAATAAATGGTCACAGTATTTTCTCATTACTGGTCCAACTTTTCATGTGTGGGGGGGATGGGAGACCTTGAAGTAACTACTATGACACACACACACACACACAGACACTGTGGAAGACTGCTCTTTCACAATTTTTTTCACAGTTATTTATTTATTTATTTTTTTACACCCACCAACATCTGTCTGTCTGTGTGTGTGTGTGTGTCTGTCTGTGTGTGTGTGTGTGTGTGCGGGGGGGGGGGGGGGGGGTCAAGTTCTATAGGAGTGTAAATAAATGCATAAGTGAAAAGGAAATGATAAATGTCTGCTGGCTTAGATAAGAACAGAGGTGGGGATGGTGTGATTAAGAAAAGAAGAGGGTGAGAGAGGAGAAGGAGAGGAGATAAGGGAAGAAGAGAGAGGAAATGAAAAAAGGAGGAAGAGGAGATGAGAGAAGAGGGAATGGAGGAGAGAAGGGAGGAGGAAAAAAAGAGGAGAAGAGAGGGAGGACTAGGAAAAGAGGATAAAATGGAGAGAGGAATGCAAAGATGAAGAAGAAAAAAATTGGAAAGACAAAAAAAGAAATACCCACAAACCCATTTCTGGAAGACTAGAGAATTAGAGGGGAGAGGAGAGGTAGAGAGGAAGGGAGGAGGAGAACATATGAGGAGGAGAAAGAGTGAGTACAGTATGGAGAGAAGAGGAAAAGAAAATAAACAGTACCCCAGTATGTGTGCGAGTGTGTGTGTGTGTGTGCGTGTGTGTGTGTGTGTGTGTGTTTGTTTGCTCGAATGTTTCTCTGTATTGGGGAGACATTCATATGGAGATGCATGTGGACTAATTAAGCTGTGACTCACACTGTGCTTCCTCATTTTCAGAGATGTTATCAATTAGACTCACAGCAATCAGTCAATCGATCGAGGACCACTAATCAATTCATAGTTAGGGGGTGATAGGTTGTTAACCCCTTCTACAAGTGAAATGCTATTGATTCGCAACTGAAAATGAGACAATGAAACAGACTATACCCCTGACATTGGAAGAATGAATGTGTGTGTGTGTGTGTGTGTGTGTGTTTGTAAATTTATGCCATTTTTCCATTCCATTGTAAATATTTACTTTTTGCGGTGTGTGTGTGTGTGTGCACCTGAACACCCTAGACAGGGAGTGTGTGTGAGTCTCTGTGTTTGTCTATGTGGTAATGCTATGTGCATATACTGTGCATAAACAGAGGTCACTTCTCTTTTGTCAGTATAAAGTCTTCTCTGTCTTCCCTTCTTCACCCTGCTTGTGATTGTGAGGGAATTTTAATGAGAGGAGGAGAATTATCAATCACTAGCCCACACACTAGATAAGGTAGGGTTTTCGCCTAGCTGTAGGCCTGGTTTATCCTGCCACACAACACAGCATGCTTACCTCAGAAATAACCTATCAAATTTTAACATTTGTTTTCCCTTAAATCTAAGCCGAAAATGCCGAAAATAATAATTTGTTATTTTTTGGGAAAAGACTGAGATTATATGATGAGTCTATATATATAACAACTTTCGTAGAGAGAACCGATAAACCACTCTTTGAAATGGCCCATTGCATTCCGTAGCATAAGCAATGGCGCTCTTTGCATTACCACGGTACCTACCGGGTTAACGGCTGACTCGGCAGGCTTCGCGCATCCTTAACGGCCCCTCCCACCCGCCTTCTCACTGCGTGTGTGTATGAGTGAGTGCCAACGTGAATGCGAAGGCGTGCGCGGTTTGAGTTGCAGCCTCCCTGCTCTGAACCCAATAATCCCCCCACGCCAGGGTCGGCACAGCGACTGCGATTTCACCCCCATGAAATAGACCTATAAAAATCATCCAATGCAAACCGTCGTTCACGATTTTTCCGCCGCATTTTCAGTTGCAGCAGTGGTGGCAGACTGGACTCCTGTGGTCCCGAGTGCCTTCTTCCTGGACACGAGCGTCAGCGAGTAACGGTAGCCTAACGCTATTTTAGAGGACCACGGCCGTGGTGATGACCTGGGTCTGCGGGAACCAGCGGATGATGCGCGGTACACGAGGTAAGCAACGTAAAGGGCACAGGTTTAGTAGTCTCCCTGTTGCCTCGTCTCTTTAGAATGCACAGTAGTCCACGGTTGGCTGTGACATGTCGACATTATTGGAGCCTTGGCTGAAACCAGCGCCAATGTCGCATCCGTCCTTTGACGCAATAGTAGGCTACGGTTTCAGTCTTTGTTTCTTGTCGTTACTCATCTGACTGAAATCTGAAGCTACTCTCTGTGATTTAACATCGTTCAAAGCTCACTTGCTGGTAAAATGTTAAAACAACCATATAATTTGAATGTAAACATCGGTTAAAAAGTCTGTCACCATAATTCCAGTGTCTGTAGTGCCACACTGCCATGGTATAAGTGTAAGTATTTTTTTTTTTCCCCAGCAACGTAATGAATTCGCATGCTGTGCTAGTTCTCTGTGCCGATATGTCATGTGCCCACTGTCCATCTCTCTCTCTCTCACACACACACAGACACCACATGGCAGGCACACACCTGAGCCGGAGAAGCAGGGTCATTTTGCCACAGCTTCCAAAACATTTGGAAGCACAGTGGCCTCATTTGGCAACGGGACGCACAGCTTACACTTTTCTTATATGATATTTATATGACAAAACATAACCGTTTTCGGTATTTTAAATGTTTGCTACTTTAAATGTCTACTACTTTTAAATGTTAAAGAATTACTACAGGCTTTACATCTTTTAAATTTAAGTTTAAGAGCAAATCTAGGAAGATATTGGTCAATGAGGCACAATGTTCTAATCGGAGAATCTTTAATAGATGTAAGCTCTACTACGCCAGTAGATGTTTTGTCTATAAACATGATTGTGGTTTGATAATTGACTGGCATGTCCTTCACTGACATAGTAAGCGCAAGTAACAGATTAAGCGGCCACAGTAATGATGGCAGTGTAGTCCCACGGGTGTTCTAGTCTCCTCTGGTCCTGGTATTTTTTTATTTTTTTATTTTGTGGTGCCAAACAGTGTGTGCTCGTTAGTCATCCGTGAGGTCGATCCGATAAATTGTCCCGAATGCTATTTCTGGAGCGGTAGCAGCCAAAAACATCACGCTCTCACAGTCATGACCAAGACCACCGTTCCACTGTATAGTGAGTAGTTCGGAGAAGTGGAAGGAAAATGTAATAATGCATCTCTCTCTTATCTGTCTCTCTTTCTTTCTCGCTCTCTTTATACACACACACACACACTGACAAGGAGAAGCAGACAGACAGACACATATACACAGTGAGAGAGTGAGACAGATGGACATGCATATGCACATGCACACACACAGGGAGAGACAGACATACACGCAAACACGAGCACAGAGACAACGAAACAGACAGACAGATCCACAGACACGCACACAGACACACACACACACACACACACACACACACACACACAAATCAGATTGGGGGTGGGGGAAGGGAGGGAGGTGTAGCAGAGACCACGTGTCCCAGATCAACCCTGAAAGCAGGACACTCTCTAAAAGCACACCCTCTCCAAAAACCCAAAACTCCAAACTCATCCCAGGTTCCAAACCCACACTTTCAGACATTATTATACCAGCGGGCTTTTTATTCGACAGCACAAGCCCGCCAGACGCTAGGCATGACCTAAAATAAGGGAGAGTGGGGGAAAGAAAGAAAGAAAGAAAGAAAGAAAGAAAGAAAGAAAGAAAAAAATAACCCCAAAAAAACAGTCCAGCCCAACTCTAATCTGTCATGTGGCCATGAGACAGAGGCAGAGGCATGGCCGACAGTGGTAATGGCCCAGATATTTCCTCTCCGCCGCTGGATGAAGTATTGGGTTTGGCTCAGAGTGCTGTCCCTGCTGCTGCTGCTGCTGCTGCTGCTACTAGGGCTGGGGCTGTTGGAGCACCCAGACAACTGGCAGACAGGAAGGGACACGGGGCAGGCAAAGCCCTGGGCGCACATGGGGCACACTGGCATGACATGTGACCATTACATCCTCCAGTCTTACACACACACGCACACACTCACACACACACATGTATTCATATATGTGTAAGGACAATAAAGTAATCTAATTTAATCTGCACACACACACACACACACACACACACACATTTATAGCATAAGAGCATTCATAATTCAGGGAAGCACTTTAAATTCAGTTGATGCCCAGAAATGTTCAGTCCATAGCTGAATCTTGTAGCCTACGATTCAGTAGGATTCTGTAACTTACAGTAACAAAAAGGTCCAACACTCATTATTCATACTCAGTAATATTCTGTAGTGGTGTGCAATGTTCAATGTTCAATAATGTGTAGTGCATAGGTGAATCTAGTAGTGTTTACTTATACTAATTAAAGTTCATTATCATTCAGCAACATTCAGTTAGCATCCAGTTCACTGATATTCAGTAGAGATCAAGTATTCTAGTACTGTCCTACAGTATTCAGTAATGTTTATGAATAAACATTGCATCTGTACATGATGTGCTTCTGTTCTCACTCTCTGTTGATGTAACTTGTGTTTTTCTGAACACTCTCCAGTTTCTCCTTCCTGGGCGATGTCTCTTATTTAAAATAGAGTGGCTCCACTGTCTACCACAGTAAAGTGAGTCTGTACCCATGTGAAGTCTCTCTCTCTCTCTCTCTCTCTCTTTCAGCAAAAGGAGTCTGTGCCCATATGAAGTCTCTCTGCTTTGTCAGTGTGTCTGTGGCCCAGTCCAAAGCCACAATGAGGGAGTCTGTCTGTCAAGTCTGTAGCTACCGGTACTTACCAAGCCCCCCCCCACTAACCCTAACCCTCACACACTCTTAAACCATCTTATAACCACTTTTTTTCACTCTCTGCCTTCAGCTTTCTTTATTTCTCTTTTCCTGTCTCTTTCCATCTTTCTCTCTCCCTTCATTTTTACACTGTCTTTCAGTGCAATTTCCCCCTCCTTGCTCTTGTGTTCGTTAGAGGTTTCAATATTTTGTGGGTTGTAGTGGTAATTTTGTGAGAAACGTCTAAGGCAGAGTGTTACCCCACCCCCATTTGCATTTACATTTGGAAAATATCTGACAGTTGACCCCCTCCCCTCCTCACTCTTTCTCGCTCTCTCTCGCTCTTTCTGCTAACTCTGAACTCACAGCTCTCCTCATGAGGGCATCTCTCCATTTCCCATTCATATGGTTACCACAGACACTTCAATCTAAAGTGCCATTCACCCTAACTCTCTCTCTCTGTCTCTCTCTCTCTCTCTCTCTCTCTTTGGTCACACATAACCCTTAGGTCTGCTATTCTGACAGGGTTGCAAGTAAGTCTTGGAGGTCAAGTGAAGTGAAGTGGGTTTTATTGTCATTTCAACCATGTAGTGAGACAAAACAATGTTTCATCATTCAACATTACATTTAAAATATATTTTAAAAGACATTTGAGACAGACTATATTTTTCTAATTTCTTGTTTCAAGTTTGGTAGTATGATTATAGTAATAGATAATGATATTGAAATTAATTATGCTGATATAGTCAGTCTGTCACAGGGTGCTTGGGCACAGATTCAAACAATCACATTTGCTCTTAGGTAGCCCCACCTTCTCTTACCTTACATATACCAGGTGATCCCACAGGTGTTTTTTTGGGGAATCGGCTGGCGGGAGTAGGGGGGACACAGTTTTTTGACCGTGGTTTGGTATATACAAAGAAATGTAAAACAATCTGAAAGAAAATAAACGTTTAAGTTAACAAGTAACCTGCGCATCATTATTATTACTGACCGCTCTGGTCAAAGCGGATCATGCGCAATTAGTAAATTGCGTCGGAGGCCGCAACAGACTACATGTAGTGCAACTCTACTCTACTCTACTCTACTACTACATTATAGATATACATGAGCACAGCTGCAGTAGAGCATTAAGACAGACAAAGGACAGGACGGACAGACAACAAAACAGCACAAGTAGACTTGTAGTAGATAGAGCACTGATTGTTATAAGTTAAGTTCACAGTGAGGTGAAGGCAGAATGTATAGAATTTAGCAGCAGAGAAAAGTGCAGGCGTGCATTTCAGTTCCGTGTGAAAAAAAAAAATTGCATCATGTTTTGTTGTTCAGCAGTCTGACTGCTTGAGGGAAGAAGCTCTTCCCCATTCTGGAGGTGCGGGCAGTTGTACTGCGGTACCTTCTCTCTGATGGCAGTAAGGATAAGAGTGCATTGGACGGTTGTGTTGTGTCCTTAACAATGCTTGTGGCTTTGCTGCAGGGACTTTTCTTCAGCATTGAGGTTACCAAACCAAGCTGTGATGGCACTGCTGAGAATAATCTCAATAGTCACCTCTGTGTCAGGATGTCAGTTAGGTTGTCTGTGATTTGAATGCCCAGAAACTCTGTACTCTGAAGAAACTCAGCTGGAAGGTAATTTATGGACAGTGTGTTTCAGTGTATTTCAGATGATCTCAACGATTAGTTTTGTTTTGTCGACATTGAGGGACAGGTTGTTGTGAGCACACCAGTTCCTGAGATGAGTCACCTCCTCTCTGCACAGGATCTCATTGTCTCTGCTTATCAAACCCACCACAATTGTGTCACCACATCATCACATCACCACATTAGCAAGCTTTGAACTGTGTGTAGCTGCACAGTCATGGGTTAGTGTAAACAGCAGGGGGCCGAGCACGCTGCCTTGAGGAGCTCCGGTGGTCAGCATGGTGGTGTTGGAGCTCCTGTTTCCTACCCTGACTGTCTGTGGTCTTCCTATCAGAAAGTCCCTGATCCAGTTGTGGAGGGTGATGTTCATACCCAGCTGATCTAGTTTCTTTACTAGCTGCTGAGGAATGATAGTGAAGAATGCTGAGCTGAGGGGTCCAGTAGTCATTGATACAGGTCACTGTGGATTTTTTTGGTATGATGGTGGTAGCCTTGAAACGGGTGGGGACAACAATGGTGCTCAGAGAGATGTTTGAAGATATCGGTCAGGACATCAGCCAGTTGGTCTGCACATTTTCTCGGCACACAACCTAGTATCTGGTCTGGTCCAGCCGCTTTCCGCGGACTGACTGAGCAGAATTTTTCTCTCTTCAGAGGTGGACAGATGTATCACCTTGGCGTTGTTCGGAGGGTGTTCTTCAAGTCTTGAGAAGAACTGATTCAGTGCCTCAGGAGATTGGAGCTAGCCTTTAGGTGGTAATCGCTTGTATTCCCTGCCACAGCCGTTGTGTGTCTTTGGTGTCTGTGAAATGGTTGTGGATTTCTTCAGCATGAGTGTGCTTTACTGTTTTGATGGCCCTGGACAGCTCGGCTCTCACTTTTCTCCGAGCTGCCACCTTTACCAGACCTATAGGCAATGCCCCTGGCTTTCAGTAGTGCCCAAAGCTCTGTGGTCATCCATGGTTTCTGTTTGGGATGTGTGGTGATGATCTTAGAGTTACTCAGACAGAGTTACACTGTCAATGCACTTACTCATGTTGCTACTGATGACTGATGTGATGTGTATGTGTAAGTCAGTGGTGTTGTAGGTGGCTGCGTTGGATGAGATGCTATGACACTTCCATAGTAATGCATGGGTTCTCCTCCTCAACTGACACCAGCACAGACAGGCAGTGGCATTCCCTGTACTACATTGTAATTACGCAGAATGTGTGTGTGTGCATATGTATTTGTGTGTGTGTGTGTGTGTGTGTTTCTACTCTGTCCTGCCATCTGGCTTTGTCTCATTTAGATTCATAGAGAGCTAGAGACTGGTGACTGATCTGGCCTTGATCTGCCACTTTGTTTGTATAATTCCCAACCCTGCAAGAAGTCTATGTCGCTTTTGATGAAGAGTGTCTACTAAATATCCATCACCTTTGCCTTTGTTTATTATGTAACAGACGCACGCACATTATTCATGAATAACAACTCTTCCACCAAAGAAATATATTTTCTCGATTCCCAGTCATCCTCATAGATCTATGAGTCAGCTAAGTTCAAGATGGCAAAATGTTCTGAAACATTGTTTTTTCTCACATGACCCATTGCGAAGACTGGGAATCGTAGCAAAGTGTTGTGACTACTGATCCTGGCTCAGGTTTTTCTGAAAGAGATAGTTCCAAATGATACTGATTGTCTAAATTGCATTCCCATAGTCTACGGATTTTACTATATTTCATTCTGTATTGCTGCACCATACAGATGTTACAGTTGCTGTGTTTGTGTGTTTCTTGCCAACCATTCAGCGAGAGAAAATATATTTCTTTGGTTGAAGAATTGCGATTCATGAATAGTCAAATTTTTTGTTGCTGTCTTTGTTTAATGGTGCCTTGCCACACAAAACCGTTTTTACCGATTGTTTTTACTGTTTTTTTTTAAATATGATTGGTCTATATGAGTTTCATATGGTCCATATGAAAATGTAACAAAATCTTCTGCAATAGCCAATGGGAAAAATGAATGGAGAAATCAGGCCAATTTGAAATGCAAGATCGACCAAGCTTGAGCCACTGGCGGATGGCACTGCATTATCGCCTGATCTATGCTCTCTAGCATTTGATTAGTGCCCGCCCCACAAACTCCTAACTATGCAAGATCACTAAATATCCATGAAATACAGGCAGAACAGCAACATCTTGTGTTTAGTGTGCTGAATAACAGGAGGTTAGGGACAAACACCTGCAGTGAATTTTTGGAGAAGTCCCTTATTATTTCTGTGTCAAGCGCATTTTGAAAAGAATGACTTCAGAATGACATACAACAGGCTTAGTAAGTTTTAACCTGTGGTTGTAACAGTTACGAAGCCACTGTCTGGTTTTGTTGGCTAGTGTGAAACCATGCCGGGTAACTGTTTTAGAGAAGCAATAAACCCCACAAGAAGGAAGATCTCACTGCTTGACTGAGAACTCCTCTTCTAGGCAATGACTTAGTATTATATGTCTGTATATCTTCTACCTCTGCGCAGGGAACGAACACACGTCTGGCCCATTAACAGCAATGAAAATTTTCCCTTGTTTTTTATTAGTTCCGCATAGAATGCAGAAACAATGTATTTATGAGCATGGGGACGTTCACGAACATTACCGACAATTGGGGTCAGGTTGAAAGTTAGTCGGCTACCAACAATGTAGATTATACCTGTGTAAGAAACTGTCACAACCTGATTTCAGTTACAATTGTTTTGTTTTTTTTTTTATTATTGATGGGGTTTTATCCCCCTGAGGATAAAATTCATTCAGCAGAGGTAAAAACCAGAAGGGGGAATGATCTTCCCCATCCCTCCCCTACAAATCGCACCCTGTATATATGCCTATTTAGTAGTCTACTCCTTAATCAGTTTCTTTGACAGTAGAACAGATTTTCTTTTGGATAAATGATGTGCCCCTTGCCTCAGGCGTTGGCATTCTCAGTGCTATCCTGTGATGATTATGATGTGTCTGTCAGAAGAGTAATATTCTATGACAGACACAGCCAGTCATTCTAAAAAAGTTGTAGCTATCTAACGCATCCATAACTCCTTCAGTCATAATGTAAGCAAGTACGCCGCTGTTACCATAGCGGTGGTGGTGTGATGTAAGACATTGAAACGAGGATTGCGTGTTAGCCAGACGTTAGTCCACTCTGGTCTGGACCGGACAAACACACACACCGACACACATATGAACACACACACACACTGTTCTCTGTTCTCTCTTTCTGGAAACCATTTTTCATCACCCTTCTCCTTTTCTTCCTCCACCCTGCCCAATAAGCGCATGCTGCTGCTGGTTCTGTAGCTGCCGGTGTGTTCCCATCTAGTGTTTCTCTGGCTCTCTCCTTTTCCCCCTGCTCATAAATCACTGTCATACCCACCTAAATGCCCAAGTCTCCCAATAGACTCGCAGCACAGGGCATTCCTCTGTGAGGGAGCTCAAAGCCAAGAGCCTCTCTTTATAGTTCTCTTCATATGGGGCCTATAGATTAACAAATGCTGTATGTATGTGGACTTTTAAATAGCACCTTCTAGTAGCGGCGTAGGGTGTCAGTTGGTGAAGGGTAATGAGTTAAAAGGGTTTGAGAAAAAAAAAAAAAACATTGCATGTTAAATTGTCCCAGTTTCCATTTCTGGGGCCTTCTGGGGTCTCCAAAGACCTATCTACACTAGTGAGAATCTACACTAGTCAGTCTGATCGAGATAGGGACCAGTTGGTAGCACTTTATGCATGTTTATGTGTCTGTGTGTGTTGGTGTGTCGGTGTTTGTGTGTGTGTGTTAGTGTGTGTATGTGTAACTCAGCGTACTGTAGAGAATTTGGTGAGACACAGATGTTTTTACATAATTATGTATCTCGTATTTGTCTCTAGCAATGAATTACTGAAATGGATGGCTTCTGCTCCAAGCCTTCCCTTTTAAAACTATCAGCTCAAGGTAGCATTGGTTAGCAACGAATCAATGGATGATGTTAGTGGATGGGACCTCCCGTTAGAACGGTGGCTTTAGATATCATTGTCTCTTATGTTCCATTTGATTCAATGTGGTGTTTTTTCTATTTTTTATTTATTTATTTTTTTAAGCCTTTTTTCTGAGCTCCGGAGTGCCCATATGTTGTCTGGGGCCGAGTTTATGTAATGAGTTATCCTTGCGGACGATAAGCTCCAAGGCCCTCTTGCTCGCTTATATAGGGACAGAATGTCCTGCTGTGCTGTGCTGTGCTGTGCTGTGCTGTTATGTGCTTGAGGACCCCAGGCTTTTTCGGGGGGACCACGCCAGGCACACACAAGTCATTTCAGGGCAGGGTAGGTTCGATTGACCACTGGGTACTTTATTTATTTATTAATTTATTAATTTTATTTCTTTATTTATCAGTTAGTGGTCCAGAGGCCCTATTATCTTTCCTCCTCTGTCTCATTCCTTTTCCTCTGTCTCTCTCTCTCTTTATCTCTCTCTCTCTCATCCACTCAGTAGTAAGGAAATATGTACTGCTGAATATAACTGTTGGTGATCATGTTTCCCCCCCTGCCTAGTTGTGGCTCCTTAAGTTATGGCATGCTGTGGCATTCAGTATGCTGCTGTTGTCATTCATTCACACTCATCCCTTATAGCCTGCTCTTTGTTTTGTCTTCTCCTCTCTCTCTTTCTCTCTCCCCCCCCCCCCCTCTCTCTTGCCTCCTTGTTCTTAATCAATCTGAAGTCTAGGCCACCTGCTCTCCCATCCCTGTCCCAATCGATGACTCAAGGAAGCATGGACAATAGTGCACTCAGTCACAACTAGACATGCTCATTCAGTGTTTGACCATTTCCTGAAATAGTCTATCTATCTATCTATCTATCTATCTATCTATCTATCTATCTATCTATCTCTCTGGCATGAGATGTACACCAAAGATACTGGCCTGTGGACCTTGGATAGACCTTGTATATATATATACATATATATATATATATATATATATATATATATATATATATATATATATATATATATATATATATATATATATATATATATATATATGTATATATAGGTCCACAGGCCAGTATCTTTGGTGTACGTCTCATGCCACATCTTTTTAATAAAGATTACATGGAGTAGTCTGGCACACAAATAGACTGATGAGCAAACAGACTATTCTTCCCCTTCACTTCATTTGTCTCCATAAACCAATTTGTCAGTTCTTGAGACTGCTGAGCACTGGTTGGCCAAAGGGAGATGCATATGAACATTTCTGAAGATTTTTTTTTTTTGTTCTGTCTGTATTCATTGACGAAGAGCTCCCTTTCCAAATAACTCATTTCCTCTGTCTCTGCAAACATTTTCATTTGTCTGTGTTTATTTCCCTGCTGCTCGTGTCGGGTGGATGTCTATATATTGTATTGATCTAGAATTTTCTGTAGTTGGCTGGAGGAGAAAGGCCTCTGCTGGCTGTTTGGGGAGTTCATGTGGGTTTGAAGGTTTTGATATTGAGAGCTGAAACTGAGAGCTGAACTCTTCATCCTGCTATCCTCCCCTGTCTCTCTCTCTCTCTCTCTCTCTTTCATTCTCTATATTCTTCTCTGGTTCTTTTTTTCTGTCTCTAACACACAAGTGAACAAACACACACACACACACATACACACACACACACACACTTTCCCTCTTTTACCCTACTCTCTTACTTTTCCTCTGAAGAGGAAAGCTGAGAGCTGAAGAGCAATTCCTCACGGTCAGCATATCTGCATTGACTTTCCCTCACTGCAGTGTGTGTGCACATGTATCTGTGTGAGTGTGTGTGTGTGTGTGTGTGTGTGTGTGTGTGCGGGTGCGTGTGTAGAAGACAACTCTGTTACACTGCCATGGTTCTCCCCCCTGACACCAGCCAGAGGTGTGAACACAAGTGCAATGGAATTTCCTGCACTGCATTCTAATTAGACCGTGTGTGTGTGTGTGTGTGTGTGTGTGTGAGAGAGAGAGAATGTGAAAAAGGCAGGGTGAGTGAGTAGAAAAGGAGTATTAGAGAGTATTAGAGAAAAATGGAGACAGAAGGTGGAATGTGTGGAAACAGAGTCCCCTCCATCTTGAGGAATATTATGGTGGTCTCCAGAGACACAGACATCTTGAGGAATATTATGGTATGGTATTATTATGGTATGGTATTATCTCCAGAGACACAGACATCTTGAGGAATATTATGGTGGTCTCCAGAGACACAGACTTTGTGACACAATGTGATAGAAGTTGTGAGAGGGACTGAGAGCAGAGAGAGAGAAAGACAGAGATTTGTGTGTGTGGTGTGTGTGTGTGTGTGTGTGTGTGTGTGTGTGTGTGAAAGAGAGAGAGAGAGGGAGTGAGTTTAAATGTGGTGCAGTTGGAGTTCAAAGGAGAAGGTGGAGGTGGTGGGGCTGATGGAGGGAAAGCTGATGGTGCTAAAGGACAGAATGAGAGAGAGAGATAGAGAGGGAGCGAGAGACAGAGAGATAGAAGAGAGAGATGGTGTGAGGAGATTGGGTTTGATGGAGGAGTGCTGTGTGGTCATGCATATTAAACATAAGATGGCCGCCATGCTTCTGTGGGCAGCATCAGTGATTGACAACTGATCTTACCCTGAGCCTCGTCCACCTACACACACGGTGACTCATGCACCAACACACACACTCACACACACTCATTAAGCCACATTATTAGTCAGCTCCATCTGAATGCCACTACAAACACATGCATGCCCCCTAAATTGATGGCAATGTAATGGCATACAACAGAGGAACACAAATATTCAATAAGTTCAATGTAGTTCAATGACTGACAACTATGCATGGCATGATAATTTGCAGTGATATCATAGATTTTTCACCCACATTTCACTATAAAAAAAAGTTTTATGTATGTAGACCACATTAGCACATCAAGTCTCAGTTTAAAACAAATTCTATATCAATTCTATGTTAACCCTATTCTACTCAACATTCAGAGTGTGACTTTATTTGAGTATAAGCATGATTATTATGGTCATTTTAAAACATTTATTAATACAAGTTGAAACCTTTTCTCATTGGCGTGAATAAGTCTGTTTGTAACATGTTAGTTACATCACAATAGAAACCTTTTCTCATTGGCGTGAATAAGTCTGTTTGTAACATGTTAATTACATCACAATAGGTTTGTGTGGATGACAAAGAGAGGAGAGCACATCACTTACATCATCTGTCTCCATCTGTTTATCTATAGATTAAGGACAGGTGAGAGAGAGAGAGAGAGATTGATAGACACACAGATAGATAGAGAGAGAGAGATTGATAGACACACAGATAGAGAGAGAGGAAGAGAGAGAGAGAGATTGCATAAGTGTAAGAGAACCATATAGGCAGTAACAAGATATTGAGTGTCACTCAGAGATATAAATGTCTACAGCATCCAAGGTGACCTTGTAACAAAGCAGGAAGACAAGGAGTTCCACTGTTACCTGCTTCCTTCTCAGTATCTGCCTGCCATGACTGTAGAAGTCTATGGTTAGGGATGGGAATCAAGAACCGATAAATGTATGCTTCAATTCACTGGAATCGAACACCTCTGACATTATCAATTATCAATATGGTCAATCTGTCTTTCTGAAAACAAAATTTAAATAGATTACACAGTTCTACATGATATCCTTCATTCTAATAAGCTGCTATGGTCACCTTAGTAGGGTAGGCCTATGTGCTGATGGGCCTATGTGCTGATATTGAAAACCTGTCTTTCTAAACAGTCCATGATAAGAGAATTGATAAAGAATTGGACCAATAAGCAGGATCAACAATGTCATTGATATTGAAAATCCTATCATTTCTTACCCCTATCTATGATGGTGTGTAGTGGGAGTTAAAATTCAACGGTCCTAATTGTTCCTTGGTGCTACTGTGAATGGGGGCTGTGTATATCCCAGAATAATACAGTTCTTACTAATAACCAGGATGATTTCCATGGCAACAGAGCTGATAAACAGTCTTCAGAAACAGAAGGGTAGAAACTGGAGCAATGGGACAGTTTGAGTCTGTCACAACAGTGTGTAGTTGTGTGTCAAATGCGACTGACTAGCCCACTGTAAATTAAATAAATAAAAGCTTTAAATATTTAGTATTAAACTATTTCTGTTTTACAATCTATTTCCACGATCTGGCATCCAATAAATATTGCAATGGCCAAAGAACTCAAACAGTTAAACAGGATATGAAGCATAAATTGTCAGGTGTTCCAACTTGTTTTCAGATGCCAAACCAGTGAATTCCATTGTCAAAACATTCTGTGATTTCTTTTGACTTAATAAATACATGTAAACTGCAATTCAGTAGAATGATCCAGAATTAACAATAAAAACAACAGAATTGTTTCCCCATTTCTGAAGGTGGACTTCAGAACTCATTTTACATCTGAACTCCTCATATGTAGTTCACTTTGTGATTTTCCCTTCTGTCATTTCCCCTCCCCTGATTTAACCAAACATTCACAGAACACTCTGCAAGCACAGATGTTCCATTTCAAACAGTCTCAGAATGCCTGTCAGTCCATTTCATGATCAAACATTCTGAGTTGAAAGAAATTATGCCCTTTGGTTCCATAAATGCACCCACCGAGTCAGGCCAAGCATTGTTCAGTTAAGGCCTCTGCACACACACGGCTCTAGCAAAGTGCAGAGCACTGTGCTTCCGACATTCTATTAAGTTTTTTTTTTTTTTTTTTCAAATAAACTCTCGCCAGCGGCAGTTGATTGCTATCCAAGCCTATTTTGTTGGAGCCGTTTATTGAAATCCATTGGTGATTCTGCAGGCTAGTATGCTATGTTCGCTGCCTGCCGGCGATAATATTGGTTATTAATCCTAATATTGATACGATGGAACATCAGGGCAAGTCATAGGTAATCTGAGGTAATCAGCAGTAGTTGCGTTGTTCAGTCACAGCAAGTGTGTTAAGTGTGTTTGGGTGACAGATTTAAAATGTTTCCATTTTCTTTCCATTGCTGACACAATTACAACTAAGGCAGTCTGAATCAAACATGTTTGATATTATCCTAACCGGTCCATATTATGGTCACTATGATACCAATGACATTAAAATGCAATAACTCAATCATTAACTTTGTGCACATAAACAAACTCCTAATTGTACTACAGCCAGCAGGTTTGACCTGCTTAATCTCATTCTAATCGGAAAAGGCTGATAAAATCGGTGGGCCTGTTCCTAGCTTTAGTGTCTCCTTCGTTCTGTGTTCCATGCTCTACACACTTGGTTCTTTAAGCTATGCCGGTCATAGGCAAGCGACCAAAGGGAGGGGGCATGAAACAGCAGGGCGCTGAGACAGGAGAGAATAAGGAGAGCAAGAACAGATGGATTGATGGAGAAGAGGAGGGCAGGTGGGGATTGAATTCCGCTGGTCGGACAGAAATGATTGCCTTTGAAGGCTATCAGCAAACACGTGCAAGATGGACGTACAGCTGCAATGGGACAGATTGATGCCCTTTACATAACACAGACACTCTCTCTCTCTTTCTCTCTCTCTCTCTCTTTTTCACACACACACACACACACACACACACACAGAATCATTCACTAACTTATTATGGACAAACATACACACACAAAGGTGGAATAGAATATTATTTCTATGTCTGTTATGTTTGATAGTTAATGTAAATTTGTGTGGCTTGTTTTTGTCTGAGAGAGAGACACAGAGAGAGAGGGAGAGAGAGAGACTGAAGATCAATTCCACTACAGACGCTGCTTTTAGGAACTCACTTAACAACCAATATTATATTCTGTGTATGTGTGTGTGCGTGTGAGGATAGATCTAATTTTTGCAAGCCATAAATGGGTTATGCCAATCCCTGTGGTTGTGTGTGTGTGTGTGTATGTGTGTGTGAAAGAGAGAGAGAGATAAAGAGGCTATGTTTATGTGTGAATTGATGAGTCAGGGCTCTCTGCATATTGACAAAAACAAGAACACTGAGTAGTGACTGCGAACTTGTTTGACCTTCTGATGTCTTGCAGAAAAATACAGAATGCAGACAAGCTAGCAATGTGTATGAGTTTTCTGCTCAGTTTTCTGCTGTGTGCGTTCGCGTATGTTTGTGTGTGTGTACATGCACTATGTGTGTGCAGTATGTGTGCCTTCACTGTTTGTGTGTGTGTATGTGTGTGTGTGTGTGTGTGTGTGTACACACACACTGTATGTGCACTGTGTGTGCAGTTTGTGTGCCTTTGGTGTTTGTGTGTGTATGCGTGTGTGTGCATGTATGTCTGAGTGAGCTGTTTCTGTGTGGGTGTACTGTGGGTGTGGGTGAATGTCCTACTCGGCACTCTTGATTAATGTGCTGACCTCTCAGCTTTGTTTCCCTTTGCTTACCTTTCTCCTTCTCTCTCTCTCTCCCTCTCTCTCTCTCTCTCTCTCTCTCTCTCTCTCTCTCTCTCTCTCCCTCTCTCTCTTTTTCCCCTCATCCCACCCCATTTCTTGTCCTGTTTCCGCTCATTTCTCTTTCTCATCACATCTTTTTGCTGTTCTCTATCTCTGTATCCATGGTAATTCTCTCATAACATTCCAACATTCCACTAGTCATTATGTTAATGTACTCCAAAACATTCCACAGTCCTCATCCAGCATCCTGTGTGTCTTCAGGTTCATGTGGTTCTACTGCTCTCTCATTTATCTCATCTGTTTGCCTCACTGGACTAGAAATAATAGGAGTCTCTGCCTGTTATCTCTGTGGTGTGTGTGTGCAAGTGCGTGTGCTTGTGTGTGTGTACGTGTGTGTGTGTGTGTGCACGCGTGTGTGTGTGTGTGCATGCGTGCACTTATGTGTGTGCTTGTGTGTGTGTGCGTGTGCTTGTGTGTGTGAACCTGTGTGTGTGTGTGTGCGTGCACTTATGTGTGTGCTCATGTGTATGTTCCTGGCAATGAAGCATGTTGATGTGCACTGAGTTTTTCTTTTTCATGGGTCACTGTTGCTATGGCGATTCATCACTTAAATAAGACAAAATGGTTGCTGTGGTTTTTCCCGTGTCGTTGCTGATGTGTGGAACATCCCAGTGTGTGCCTGACACTCACTTCCAGACATCCAGTCTCACATACACACAGAGATTATTCTTTCTCTCACACACTCACACACACATCATCTCCACTATGTCTCTCTCTCTCTCTCTCTATTCTCCCTCTCTCACTCTCACTCTCTCTCTCACATACACACACACACACACACACACAGCCAGTCCAAGTCTCCAGCAGCCCAAACTAGGCCTTCACCATTAACTTTCTCTCCAGTGAAATACCCATTTGGGAGTGAAACTGGGTTACCAAGTCTGTGTGTGAGTGTGTGTGCATCTGCATGTGTGTGTGTGTGTGTGTGTGTGAGAGAGAGAGAGTGAGAGAGATTGAAGAATGGCTAAACCAGTTGTTGCTCTGTAGCCCCTGTCTCCATTCATTGTGAATTAGGTGTTCAGACTGAGCTAGACTGGGATCACTTCTCTCCACCTCGTTCAGCAGTAATCAAAGATGAATTTGATGACTCTGAAGTAGCAGCGTGTGAGTGTGTAAACATTACTAATTATATGATTACAGTAAGTCCTCCTCTTTGTGCCTCCTCTTTGTGTGTGTCTGTGTGAAACATTCGCAAAACAAACACTGACGTTTAAGGGTTTTATTTTGTTTTAAATGCACCTGAATTCTTCAGTTGTTTGGGCCTCAGCAAATTAATAGTCTCTATATTGTGCTAACTTGGACCTGTGACCTTTGACCTGTGAGGCAGTCTGTCCCAACTGACCCTTGTTAGAGTGGCAAGTACAGTGCTACACGCCGTGTTCACTGAGCCCCAACTGACCCTGTAACTGTGTTTCGTTAGAGCAGGAGGTCAGAGAGATAGAGGACCAACTTCTGACCTTGTTGCTTGTGTTCTACTGAACTCTGCCGAGTGCAGCCTCCAACAGGGAATTATGGGTGATTGAGTGTTTTGTGCTCGCATACAAGACAGTACCACAGAAGCTTTGCTAACCTAACACTTGTGAATGAACTTTTTGCCTCCCCTCACTTCTCTCCCCCCAGGTGCGAGGCCGTAGCGTAGCAAGGGATTATGGGTACAGCCGGAGGCGGCGTGGTGAAGGACATGAAGAGTGATCACTGTGGGGAGGAGGGAGCCCACCTCTCAGGAGCCTCTGCAGACGGCTGCTAGCACAAGCAACAAGGTCGTCCGTCATCAAGTTAGAAAGAGGAGCAGGGGAGGAGGTGGAAGAGAAGGAGGTGGATTTGGAGGAGGTGGATTACTTCATTCTATTCTTTCTATCATCATTCTTTCTCTCTCTCTCTCCCTCTCTCTCTAATTCTCTTTCTTTTCTTATTCAGTGTCACATGACATGGTTTCATTCTCTTGTTCTCTAGATACATGACATGAAATGAATACATCAGACACATAAAGATATACTATATGAATATGTAAATTGGTTATGCTTATTGGTGCATATAGCTGACACTTGATAGATTCTCAAAATATATAATTGGATAGATATATGATAAACGCATAAAATGTATAAATGCATATTATTTATTCCCCCTTTTCCCTGCTGTTTTTCATACTTCATTTTGTTCTTCTGTTTTGACTAACGTTCTCTCTCTGTCTCTTTCTCTCTCTGTCTCTTTCACTCATGCTGTTCTTCAGTGGTCCCAGTCTTGCGTAGATACCTAGTCCCTCCGTCTCATCACACACACAACCACACGAATATTCAAGCGCTCTCAAACACACACACACACACACACACACAACCACACGAATATTCAAACGCTCTCAAACACACACACACACACACACAACCACACGAATATTCAAGCACTCTCAAACCACACACACACACACACACACACACACAACCACACGAATATTCAAGCGCTCTCAAAAACACACACACACACACAACCACACAAATATTCAAGCGCTCTCAAAAACACACACACACACACGAATATTCAAGCGCTCTCAAACACACACACACACACACACGAATATTCAAGCGCTCTCAAACACACACACACACACACACACACACACACACACTCATCTCACTCACCAAATCCAGCCATCACCATGACGACCTCAGCACTGCGGCGGCAGGTGAAGAACATTGTCCACAACTACTCCGAGGCAGAAATCAAGGTGTGTATGTCTGACATGTCTTTTGTATTCTGTTCAGATCCGCTACCTTCCCTTGACACATTTAGTATTTATATTAAATTGTTATATTTTCATTGAGTTCATACACATATGAATGGGACTGAGTATGTTTATGTT
>JAIFZK010000182.1:440000-540000 GCA_027481765.1 Tenualosa thibaudeaui
ACTTCAAGCAATGACATTGTATTGTTGTTTTTGTTATGTTATTAGACGTTTATTCAATCAGTCTATTAAAACAACAACAACAACAAACAAAGCTGTATCGTCATGAAGCTCCAAACGGTATATGAAAGATTTTCTCTCAGTTAGTCACTGTTTCCATTTACATTACATTCATGCATTTAGCAGACGCTTTTATCCAAAGCCACTTACATTTTCATCAACTATCAATTGTTCAGGGACAGTCTCCCTTAAAGCAACTTAGGGTTATTAGGGTGCCTTGCTCAGGGGGCAGCTGGGAACCCACAATTATCCAGGTGACTTGCATGCAAGCCAGCTTCCTTAACCACTGCGCCACACCACCTCTGTGTGTTGTTAATGATTTAACGACCACTGACCCCTGTGGGAGAATCCACCACTATTTATTGGACTCATAGTCCAGGTGAAGGACCTACTCTATAGATCCTAGAGTCCTCTTCTCTGAACTCTGTACACCTCTGTTGATCTGGAGAGAATATTTGCTTACACACACACACACACACACACACACACACTCACACAATGCCCCTCCCAAACATCTGTCCTCTCTCTCTCTCTCTCTCTCTCTCTCTCTATCACCCCCCCCCTCTCTTTCTCTCTCTCTTTCCATCTCTTGTTTGTCTCTCACATTCACTCAGGACTTTTGTGGGCAGAAGTGAGGTTTTCTGTCTTATCTTGGTCAAGGACCAAAGTTATAAGTTTTGCATTCAGTGTTGCTCTTCACCTTCGGTCTGAACACAGCCAGCTTGCTTGGGTCCCGTTACTATGGAGATGGATGAGGACATGCTGCTTCAGATTGCTTTGATTTTGATACAAATACACAATAGTACAAACACACACCCACACACACTCTCTCTCTCTCTCTCTCTCTCTCTCTACACACACACAGACACATACACAATCATTTCTATTTTGTTTTCACCTGACTAAATTGTTTTGTTTTTCTGTCCATTGTAGACATGTGGCCTCTCCACTCAGTACTGCTAGTAAATAATGTTCTTCTTCCTAACTCTAGATGTGTGTTGGAAAGTGGAGGACAATCATCGTGCTGTTCTCTCCATCCCAATCTGTGTTTATTTCTATATTTCCTATTGTATGAAACAATAACCAATGACTATTTAAAAAAAAACTGCAGCCCTCATGCAGACATCAAACATTCTGAAACAGTGAATTTAAACTTTTGGTTAATCATATTTGCTGATTTGGAGCCAGAAATAAAGCCATCTGCTCACTAACAGACATATTTGGTTCAATCTCCGCTAATTTGTAACTTGGCCTTTGACTGAGAATATGCTGGCTATGTGTTTTACAGTCATTAGTAGAAACTTGCAGATAAGGTTGCACAGACACTATAGAAACAAGCCAATTCTTTCACCTTTTCAGCTCATCGTCGTTGC
Source organism: Tenualosa thibaudeaui (assembly GCA_027481765.1). Lineage (NCBI taxonomy): Eukaryota > Metazoa > Chordata > Actinopteri > Clupeiformes > Clupeidae > Tenualosa > Tenualosa thibaudeaui. Next base: position 441,431 of record JAIFZK010000182.1, read on the forward strand.
TTATCTGCAGTAAACAAAAAATAATGAAATGAGGGGAATATAATTGCATAATGTTTTATTTTTTTGCTTTCTTACTTACTTTATTTGTTTAGGGAATTCATCCATTAGGGAATCATTAATAATACTGACTTAGTGTTGAAAAAACAGAAATATGTTGTTTAAGACTCTCTCTCTCTCTCTCTCTCTCTCTCTCTCTCTCTCTCTCTCTCTCTCTCTCTCTTCCAGTGTGTCTCCTGTTCCATCACTCTCTCTCATAGGCATTGCTCTGTGTGAGTGTGTGTGTGCATGCGTACGTGTGTGTCTTTGAGCTTATTGTTGCCTGTTGTTGTGTGCCGCGGGGGGTGTTGGGAGGGGTAATGGAGGATTTAGTTCCTGGGGTCAGACTTCCCTTATCCCTACAGCCCCTCCCACCTTTGCCTCCCTCGCTCTCTCACTGACAGCAGTGCCTCTCTCCCCACCCCTCCCCTTCTTCTCCCCATCCCCCACCCCTCAGAGAAACCTCCTGGCTGCACCACTTTGTCCATGGGGGGGGGGGGGTGTGTGTGTGTATGTGTGTCAAGGGGGAGGTGGGAGTAGGGGGCTACAACAAGGCAGGAGTTGGGTCTCTCTGAGCATGTGTGTGTCGGGGGACGGTAATTTGTGTGTGTGTGGGGGAATGTGTTATTGGAATTGGTATTTTTAATTGGAATGCACTGAGAGTGAGTGTGTGTATGTGTGTGTGTGTGTGGGGGGGGGGGGGGGGTATGAGAATGAGTAGATGTCAGAAGGAGTGTGTGTGCGTGTGTATGTGTGTGAGGAGAGACCATGAGTAGGCATCAGATGGAGAGTGTGTGTGTGTGTGTGTGTGCATGTGGCATAACACTGAACCATCTGTCTCCTTCTCTCAAGGAGCAGCGCAGTCGCCAAGGAGATGATTCACTCCTTCAGAAAGCTCTGGATGAAAGCAAAAGAGACAATGAACCTGGAGCAGGAGAGGTGTGTGTGTGTGTGTATTTCTTTTTCTGTTTGCAGTTTTTTATATGTTGATGCCATATCTAGTGTTTAGTATGTTATGTCACGTTTATTACTTAGTGTAATACGTTGACACACGTTACTCTATGTTTTATTGGCAAACAAGATAAAATATGAAAGAAAAAAAGGGGAAAAAGATGAGAAGTAGGAGTAAACAAAAATAAACACATATATACAATACTCTATTGTAGAAGACTGTACAGTCAGAAAAAAACACTTCCTGTTTAGTAAGTGGAGTCGCCTGATTGGATGGTTCTTCACATTGTTTCCTGTTGTGCAGTCGGCCATGAGGGATTTGGTGGATATATTTGGACCCGTCTCAGAGGCTCCCCTAAGCGAGGACCCCTGGGATGCGCAGCCCTCATGTCCCGTCAACTCTGACCCCTGGGAGTCTGTGGGTGAGAGACCACACAGTAGTATGAGGAGCCACTCAAGACATTATTCATTCTGGCCCTCTCACATACATATATTCTCACTCTCACATACATATATTCTCACTCTCACATACATACATTCTTCTTGCACATAAATACATTCTCCTTTCACATACATACATTTTTTGCGCTCACATACATACATTCTCCTCTCACATATGTGTTCTTTTACTCTTACATACATATTGTACACATCTCACATACATATATATTACTCTCACATAAATATATTTTCCTTTCATATACATTCATATTTTTCATCTCTAAAGAGAATATGTGCATGTGAAAGAAGAATGTATGTATGTGTGAGAAGAATATATGTGTGTGAGAGAAAGTATTGTTGAAACGGAAGCAGTATAGTGGAAACGGAAGGCGAGGCATTTATCAAGCATTTATTGGCTGAAAATGTCCGGTCCCTATCCTAAGGGGACGAAGATAACGTATTACGGTATTATGGAGGAACTCGAGGCAGGTGCACTAAACGAAGCCATCCCCTGAGGGGGATTTTGGCCTCCCCGCAGTTAGCCAACATATCCTTGCCTGCTGAGCAGATAATAAGAGGAACCAATACAACTGTTCTACAGACGAGGATGCTATAAGTTATAAGAGCATAGACTAGGCTACTTTTAAAAATGTACAGATCTGGAAGTGGGTCGGGTACAATATTTTCATAATTCGTTTTTGTGGTCCGAGTTGCAGGTGGGTTAGTTGAAAACATCGGTCAGGTGCGAGTCGTTCATAGGACATGGACCCGCAGCATACCCCTTCATAGCCTAATATGCGCATAGGGAACATTTAAGTCATGACAATCGTCGTCTGACAGAAAACACCTGTGCAGTGCTCTGTGATGTCAGAAAAAACACAAATTATCACAAAAGAGGAACACATTTTTATTGAGGACATTCTTCGCACCAAGCACCCAAAATCCAACAGACCACAAATAAAAGAGCCGTCTACAGCAGACGAGCACCACAGATCAGTATCCAACATACCACAAATAAAAGAGCCGTCTACAGCAGACGAGCACCACAGATCAGTATCGCTGCATGACTATTTCAGGTTGACTTTACACTATTCTCTTCATCGGACACTTATCTCTTGACTTCAGATATTTCTTTACCTTGTGTTACTGAAATTAATGAACTCTTCAACAATATTCTAATTTGTGACTAAGTTTAATATCACATCTGCGTAACATACAACAAAAACGTTTGCTTAATTATAACTTAGATTACATATCTTTCAGTTTTACTCAAATTAGGGGGGAGCAAAAATTAGTACACCCCCAACAAAACTACTGCATCTAGTATTTTGTATGACCTCCATGATTTCTAATGGCGGCACCAAGTCTTCTGGCATGGAATGAACAAGTTGGCAACAATTTGCAACATTCTTTTTCCATTCTTCAATAATGACCCATTTTAGAGACTGGATGTGGGATGGAGAGTGATGCTCCACTTGTCTCTTCAGAATTCCCCATAGTGTGTTCGATTGGGTTCAGATCAGGTGATACGCCATACAGTTTTGAAACCATCAGTTCCAAAAACATTAATTTTGGTCTCATCACTCCACAATACAGAGTCCCAGTAGCCCTCATCTTTGTCTGCATGGGCCCTGGCAAACTCTAGGTGGGCTTTTTTGTGCCTGGGTTTTAGGAGAGGCTTCTTTTGTGGACGGCATCCATGCATGCCATTCCTCTGCAGTGTATGACATATTGTGTCACGGGAAACAGTCACCCCCGTTTGGCTTTCTACTTTGTAATGAACTTGTGTGCCGATTTTCTTCAACCCTTCTCATCAGAAGATGTTCCTGTCGAGGTGTTAACTTCCATGGACGACCAGGACGTCTCTGTGACATAGAGCAGTTCCATTTTTCTTAAATCTTTGTACCACTTTTGCTACAGTATTCTGACTAATAGGTAAAGCTTGGCTGATCTTGTAGCCTTTACCTCTCTGGTGTGAGGAAATAATTTTCTTGTGTCATTTCTCTTCCATGTGGTGCCGTTGCTATTTTTTTTGCTATATTTTTTTGTTTCATTGGCCATATTGTTTAAAATGTTACTTTTCAAAGGGGGTGTACTCATTTATGCTAAGCACTGTATGCGAGAGTGAAAATATATATGTACATGAGAGGAGAATGTATGAATGTGAGAGAGAAAACATATGTATGTGAGAGAGCCAGAAAGATAAGGTCTTGAAGGGACCCTCATACAGAAGCGCGCATGCACTCACACACACAACCCCTCCACACATAGAGAGAATAAAATAAAATTTCCACACACTCACCATTCACCTATTTCTTTCTTTCTTTCTTTCTTTCTTTCTTTCTTTCTTTCTTTCTTTCTTTTTTTTCTTTCTTTCTTTCTCTCTGTCTTTCTTCCTGTCCTTCTTTCAGGTGCTGTGAACTCTAGTACTCCAGTGATTGGCAGCCCCTGGATGGCCCGTCCCACTTCCAGTAGCCCCTCCCAATCATGGGGCTGCAGCCAATCAACCTCAGACCCTTGGGAGGCCTTGCCCACCAAAAGCAGCCCAAACCCTGTCAATCATGGATGGAAAAGCCCAACAGATAATGGTACACACACACAGATACACACATAAACACAAGCACACACCGAATCACGCTCACATACACATATGCACCCAAACACAAACACACACAGGCTTTCTATAAATACAAGCATACACACACGCACAAGCATTCACACACACAAACACACACACATTTGCTCCCACATACAAAAAAACACAAACTTTCAATAAATACAGGCATAGCACATTTCTCACAAACACACACACATATGCACCCACACACAAGCTTTCAATAAATACTAGCATAGCACAGTTTTTGTTTAATTTCCTCTACTCCTGTCACAGTTTGAGTGACTCAGAGTGACAAGTGACTTGTGGCAACAATGACATAATGAGTCTGTCCCTGTGTCCTTAGGCGATCCATTCTCTGCCCAGGAAGAGGAGGAACCTAAAGTGGATGAGCAGGGGCTTCCCAATCTCTTCAGTCCTCGAGCTGTGAGTCCCGCAGGTAAAGAAACAATCTGTTTGTTTGTTTATTTGTTAGGTAATGATTTCAGTAATAAAATTAACTATTCCAAGTTCCATGTCAAGTTCACAATAAACGTCAACATGGACATCTGAGTGGATCAGTTTACATGCACTGCTTTAATCTGATTATCAGCTGCATCTTATTCAAAATACCTCACCCACCTCACCCGATCAGATTCAGCCCGATCAGATTGAAATTGGAATTGGATTGAGAGAGGTGGTGGTAATCAGTACATCAAGAAAAAGAACAAATAAAATAAATATAAATATTCTCTTTCTCTCTCTCTCTCTCTCTCTCTCTCTCTCTTTCTCTTTTCCTTTTTCTCTCTCTCCCACTTGTCTTTTTTCCTTTTTCTCTGTCTTTCCTTCATCTTCCTCAGACTCTGACCCCTTTGGAGACTCAGGTGTCGTGACTGAACAGATAAATGGCCCCTTTGATGACTCTGTTGCCACGGAGGAGGAGGTGAATGGGGATGAAAGCCCCGACACATTTGATCTCTCACACCTGGGACCGCCCCTGACTGCTGCTGCCATGGCGACAGCAACATCACCACGACCCTGCCGGACTCCCGAGGCATTTCTGGGCCCAATGGCTGCTTCACTGGTCAACCTGGACACTCTCATCCCCACCAACCCACCGGCCAAGAGCAAGAACCCTTTTCTGTCTGGTGGGTTGAAGAGATACACACACACACACACACACACACACACATACAAACACACACACACACACACCTCGAGCAGCCACCTTTTCCAGTCAGGTGGGTTTACATTCTCTCACACACACACACACACACATACACAGAGTAGAATATAGAATACACCATTTTGCCATTTTCAGCAAGGCACATCTGATTGAGGCAATAAAGTATATCTGTTTACATCTGCTTGAAGTAATAAATAATTTGTAATATATAAGAACTGTAATAACCTAAAGACACTATTTCTTTCCCTCTCTCTATCCTCTGCCTCTTTCTTCCACCGTTCCCTCTCACCCTTTTTCTTTTCCCCTCCCTCTCTCTACCTCTCTTGCTTTTCTTTCTTTCTTTCTCTCTCTACAGGTCTCAGCTCCCCATCCCCCACCAATCCCTTCCACTGTGACCAGCCACGCCTCACCCTCAACCAGCTCCGTCCCTGCTCCACCTCCCCTTCCCCTCTCCCTCCTCACGCCTCCTCGTCCTCCTCCTCCCTCCCCTACAGCGCCTCCTTGCCCCTGCCCGTGCCCCGCCATGCTGCTGCTCCCTCCCTACCTTCCTCCTTCACCCAGCCCCCTCAGGGCCTCCTGGATCTGCCCTCCAACCTGCCCCAGCCGCTGTTGCCCCTTTCATCTGCCCCCATGCACCAGCAGCAGAACCACCACCATCATCTCCACCACAACCATAACCACCACCACCAGCAGCATCAGCAGCATCCACACCTCCACCCACACCACCATCGCTTCTCGCCCCAGCCAAGGCACCTGCTCCAGCCCCAGAGCCACAGCCACAACCCCTTTCTCTGAAGACCTCTGGAGCTCTACAAGGAGAAAGAATTGGAATCTGGATTAAGATTTGGATTGAGATCTGAATTAGGATTTGAGACAGGATTGGAAATCTGAACAGCAATCTGGATTCAAGTCAGAATTGCAATTAGAGTCTGGATTGAGATCTGAATCAGGATACATGTCTAGATCTGAATCCAGATTAAAATCAGTGCTTAACTCTAAATCAGGATCCTGATTGGTATGACAATGCAAAAGTCTTGATTAGGAATGCTGACCTAGATCTGGATTCAGGTTATGGTTGGCACATAGACAGAGGGCAGCATCATCTTCTGAAGACTTGAATTGTGATTCACACTTGAATTGTGAATGTGGATCTGGAACTCTGCTTCGGATCATGATCCCGTTTTAGGTGAGGCTGGGATCTGGACCCAAGGAATGAATGTAAAAGAAGTATATGAAATCATATATTAGACTCCTAAAATGAAGAAGGAGACTCACTGAAGCCTCTGATCCAAATCCCATTTCCCTCCGACGGGGAATGTGAACTTGATTGTATTTATGTGTAAACGTGGTCCGCAGCAGATTAAGCTATTCAAATTTAAATTCAGTATACAAGCTTTAGCAGGGTACAAATTACATAATGACTTCATAAGGACTGATGGGGTAAGAGTATGTATTTTAAGAATATATCCTGTTGCTGAAGACCCTGACTGTCTGCAGTCAAAGACAAAAACATGATCACACTCACTCTCTCGCTTCTCATTCACACACACACAGACACACACACACACTAACTCTCTCCTGTCTATCTCTCTCACACATTCTCTTTCTTTGTTTCTCTCTCTCTCCCACATACACACACACACACACATACGCACGCACACACACACATTTGCAAGTAAGTAATGCTGTCAAACACTCCACACACAAAAGCACATGGTTCTCCATTCACACACAAACCTACAGTACACACACATTCACAAACATAGAAAAACACGTATACGAAATACACACATGCTGTCATGCCCATGTTATAAACACACATACACACACACGCACACATATGCACACGTAACACACACACACACAAACAGACACTGCTGCAAAAGGCTTTTTAGCATGCTGCTTTGATAGGCGTGATAGCGAAGACCATCATGCTGCCTCTCAAGTTATCAACACCTTTATGAGATGTCAGTCAAGCCCAGCTGTCCAATGAAAATACCCCATCCCTGTGATGTCACCTCTGATGTGGGTTGGACTTCAATCGTGTCTGGGAAAAGCAGACTATCAGGAATATTTAAAAATAAAAAAAAATCTAACTTGTTAACCATGGACAAATGAATGGTTTCTCTCATCCTCTTGCTTTCCTCCACATCTTTCTTCAACCCATTCTTTCTTGTCCTTTTTGTCCTCTTTTATCCCTCTTTTCTATATTTCTATTCTTTCATTCTTTTTACTCACCGCCCTCTCTTTCTCTCCTTTTCTGCTTGTCCTTTTCTTTCTTTTTGCTGTCTTCTTTATTCATCTTTCTTTCTGTCTCTATTTTGCCTTTCTTTTGTTTTCTTCCTCACCCCATCCATTTTCTTCTTTTGTGGTTCCTTCTCCTGTCCACTTTTTCTTCTCTCTTCTCTTCAATATATCCTCTTTTCCCCCTATTCTGCCTCAGTCCTCAACCCTTCCCTTTTTTCTCTTTCTTCTTCATCCCTTCGTTTTTTACATGTTTTTCTGTATGTGTTTCTTCCTTTCAGTTTCAGTCTCAGTTTTTCTGTATTGTCTCTCTCATTCACTCTCTCTCTCTTTAATCCACTTTTGTTCATTTCTCCTTTTTCTCTCATTTCTCCTTTTTTATTTATTTTTTTGGTTTATTTGTTTTTTATTGTTATCTTTCTCTTACCTCGTCCTCCACGTTTTTTTTAATCTTCATCTCAAGGGTCGTCTGCAGTCGACCTCTTCTCAGATTGTAATCCCCTCCCCTCCTCTTTCCCTGCCCACTCCCTCACACAACCACCAATCACGTGCCTGTCTCACTGGCAGACTCACAGTGCACTGGGAGCTGGCCCCTCCCACATGCCCCGCCACCCCTCATCATGTCTAAGGAGAAGGGGTTTGGGCGGGGTCTCAGGGGCACCACCCAATCAATACTCACATGGCCAATGACATGCTTGCTGGAACTGTCCGTCAGCCATTGATCAGCCAATGAGAAGCCACATGCATGGCTTCAACTGAGCCAAGAGGAAACACCGAACAAATAAAAAAAAGACTTTAAAAAGTTAAATAAACAAAACAAATGGATGGATAGAATTTGTGAGTCTCTGTCTGAAGAACACAGGTCATGATTTTGACTTCTACTAGCCTTAGGTGTACCTGCTTTGAGCTGTGCGATTTGTGATTGTGTTCAACAGATTAGTAGAACACACACACTCTCTCTCTCTCTCTCTCTCTCTCTCTCTCTTTCTCACACACACACACACACACATACACACTCAATGTCTCTCTGTCTCTCTCTCTCTCTCTCTCTCTCATTATCTGAGCTGTGCGATTTGTGATAGTGTTCAACAGATTAGTAGAACACACACTCTCTCTCTCTCTCTCTCTCTCTCTCTCTCTCACACACACACACACACATATACACTCAATGTCTCTCTGTCTCTCTCTCTCTATGTCTCTCTCACACACACATACACACTCAATACACACTCAATGTCTCTGCTTCTCTCTCTCTCTCTCTCTCTCTCTCTCTCTCTCTCTCACACACATACACACACACACACACACACACAAGTTGCTCATTGGAAATATAACCTAAGTGTGGTACTCTGTGCAGTTATGAAAGCACCAATAAATGAATGTGGTTTGCATCTGCTTTGTGCCTACAGTCAATTCTACCAGACAAAAGACCACCCCCACCCCCCACCCCATCTCTATCCTGTCTCAGACTTTTCAATCCAGTTCAATGCCTTGGGATGACATAAGTGCTTTTTGCATTACCTAAGCAAAACAACCCAAACTACACAGAAAGTAGAGCAGGGAATCGTCTGTCTGTCTATTTATTTTTAAATTGATCATTTCCTCTCTTCTACCACCCCCCACCCCCTCTTTTCTCACACACACACCAACATACACACTCACACACACACACACTTCCTCTTCTCCTGCCAGCTGAAGATCAGGACAAGCAACCTGACAGTGTAGTGTATGTAGTGAGAGAGTATTTGCATACAGAAGCATATGTATTTTTTATTTGTGAGTGTGTGTGTGTGTGTGTCAAGGAGGGAGCTAGACAACATATGAACTTCTTTACAGACATTATCAAAATAAATATTCAAAGGGGGAATGGAAATGCAATGGTGCCATTTTACCAGAAGAGGGCGCTGATATTTCATACTATCCACTGTTGTATTTGCTTGAACAATTGAATGATAAATAATCAGTAAGTAGTAAGTGTGTGTGTGATTGTCAAGCATTTTTGGTCACCTATAAATAGTAATTTGCTGTGAGGTTACTGTTGTTGTACTTGGGTTTGTGCATGAGTAGTGACTTTGTGTGTGTGTGTGTGTGTGTGTGTGTGTGTTGGGTTCGTGTCACAGACAGGCCCCTACCTGTGAAGATTTATAACTGTTTCTTGGTCGAGCAGGTTCCTGATGCACCTGTTGTCCATGTGCTTGAGAGAGGGAAAGATTGTGTGTGTGTGTGTGTGTGAGAGAGAGAGAGAGAGGGAGAATAGTGTTTTTGTGTGCCTGAGAGAAAATGTGTGTGTAAAAGAGAGAGGAGGGGGGATAGGGGGAGGGACTTGATGATGGAAAAAAAAAATTGTATTTGATTGGGGGGTTGTGTTTTTGGAGGGGAGAGAAAGAAGCGGTTCAGAGATTGCACGTTTTATTTCAGCAAGGCAGAAGTAAATCAATATTTATGTGCTGAGCTTGGTGTGTGTGTGATTAGATAGTGATATATACAGTAGAAGAGTATAGATTTAAGTCCATGGAAACACTTTATTTTACACATCCATAAACATGTCACAAGATTAATTCACAACTTATTTTTGAACATACATTTACATTTGAATAAACACAGGTAAAAACATACATCCACACATATGTGCACAGGTGTTTATTATGCACTGAAACTGACTGTAAAACTTCAAAAGTCTTTCTTCAGTCAGTCCACTAAAAATCTAGAAAAGCTCTCGGCAAGTGCAGAAATCTACCAAGGCAATATAAGATCACTGATGAAATACAAATTCTAGACGAATCACCACCAAAATTCATCAGTTCATTTTCCTAATACCCATGTTGTCAGAAAATGTCAACAAACAAATGCCGGTGAAAACATAACCTCCTTGGCAGAGGATGAAAAAAAAGGATGCAGTACAAATCTTTCAAACAGCCCGCTGTCCTCAACGAGCCCTCTTCCTCAGTTCTCTCTTGATGGGACTGGAGTCTCTCACTCTCTTTGAGCTTGATTGGCTAACTGTGTTACGAGCCCCTCTCGTCCCTACCCTAGCGTTCTGTTTGGCCCGTTGCCGTGTCGATCTCCTGATAGATGCCTCAGCATGGATGTTGTGGCGATTCCCAACAGGCCTCTGGGTTGACGGGCTGGCTGATGAGTGGCTGGAGTGGAGAGATCTAGCTGCTTTTGACCGTTTGTTGGTTGATGAGTTCGATGATGGTGTAGCTGCATTGAGCAGTGACTTAGTTGAAGGGCTCCTTGATGTGTGGGTGGGGGTGGGCGTGACTGCAGGGGTGCTGACAGCTGCAGGTTGGCTAGGATGTGTTTCAATTACGGGGCTGGTGGATGATGGCAGGACAGAAGTGGTTATGGAGGTGTGTGGGAGTCCAGCCATGTTGGGGAGAGTGTTGTGGGGAGTTGTTGGGGCTGAGAGCTGCTGCTGGCCAATATCAGAGGGGTGAGGTGGGCTGGTTGAGGCCTTGAAGACCCCGCTGTCCATTTGGGTGGTGGTTGGTTTTAGGCTGGTGAGCGAAGCAGTCAAGTCATTTTTGGCTCCATTCCCAAAGATAGAGGATGTAATTATTTGTTTGAAATGAGCAGAGCTCTTGTTTGTCTTCCCCTCATTTGGAACTTGTGGCATGGGGTTGTTTATGTTGGAGAGGAAGCTGACTGAAGTGGCTTTCTTGTTGTTTTGGGTTGCGACCTCTTTGACTCCATTAAAGCCAATCATTGTACTGTGCATGGCTGTCACGGGATGGAGTGACTGGGACAGCTGGCAGAGAGCAAAAGCTGCTGATTGTTTCCTGGATTCTGCTGAGTCAGTTTTGTAAGCATAGTTTATGTCCATGGGCAGAACCCCTGTCAGAGGTGTGTTCATAGCCACCTGGGGAGGTATGGAGGGTGAGGGGCTTTTTGTGTGGGGGGATTCTTTTAGAGAAAGATTCAAGGGGAGTTCTGGCTGTTGGGCACAGTGTCCCCTACTGTTCTGGAGATTACCCACATTTTCACCAATCCGGTCCATTTTGGACAGATCCAGTGGGACATCTTCACCATCCTCTTCAGTGTTTTCATTATCTGGTCCATCTTTCTCTTCATGTTGTATAGATGACTTTGACCTAAGGAAAAAAGGAAAATCTAGTTAGTTACCGAGTTCATTTAAACAAATGTGAAACAGTTTTTTTCAAATCTTTTTCATCTTCTCACCTAGTTTTAACTTCTGGATCCACCTCTGGATGATGATGACCTGATTCACCAACATGGCTCCTCATACTTCTGTCATGTTGTGACTTGAGAGTCCACATCCTTGAGGCCACATCCTGTTGCAGTGGCTGCTGGGAGTTGGAATCTCTATGGGTGAGATCTGTGGCACTGGGTTGGCTTGGGCATCCTGAGGCAGCACAACCAACCCTTGGGCTCATCTGGGGTGTCTTCACCTCACCCACCTCCAGGGTACCTTTCACCCCAGGTTTGGGCTCACCTTCTTGGTTTGCAAGGTACCCAGTGGTGGGCCTCTGGAGGTGGCTGTACAAATACCCTGGAGGAACATCCAGTGGTGCTGAGTAGGCACCCAAGCTAGAGTGAACCATTTCTTGGTAGGGGAAAGGGTACACGTGAGGGGGAGAGTGTGTCTGACTCAAGGTGTGGTACAGACCATAAGGCAGAGTGGTGTCGCCATGCCCATACTTATAGGGCTCCTTCTGTTCCAGCAACAGTTGCCCAGGCAACATAGAGTGGGGCCTGTTGGTATCCAGGAAGTAAGGTGGTCCCTGTTGGAAGGTAGAGGCTGACTGGTTATGGTAAACTGGGGGCAGTAAGTATGACTGGTAATGGGGGGTTTGGATTGGCTCTCGTGTGGCATAGAGAGAATACCCTGGAGGGAGAGGTTGATGAGGAGAGGAATCTATCTCTTTGCCCTCAAACACGGGTCTACGATCAAGACTGATGTGAGTAGACATGAAAGGGCTTGGTAGTGGCAGTGCCCAAACTGGGGTCGGGGTAAAGATCTGAGGGACTGGACGAGGCAAGGGTGACTGTTCAGTTGGGCTCTGAGTTTTAGTGTACAATGTGACGTACTTGTTCTCATGATGGTGGGCAGAGACTGGACTGAAGGCAGAGCATTCAATGTTGGGTCGCTCTACCTTTTTGTTACCTGAGCCCTCAACACTGCAGGTGTTGTTAACTGCCGAAGGCAGTTGATGTGCTTCCCCATTTTGCCCCAACATATCCTCTCTCTGCTGATCTCCCTTATTCTCTGTGACACCCTGCTCAGGGTGAACCATCTTGGAACGGGGAAGTTTTGTCTTCAGCTCTCTACCATCACTTTCACCACCACAAGGTAATGCTGTTTTGTCAAGTTGCATGTCTTTGGCTGAATCCGTTGAGCCACACCCTTTTTTGTGGACCTTTCCAGAACTTTCTCTTTCACCATCTTCAAAGGAAATAGATTTGGCAATAGGGGTAGAGAAGGTGGTTGGACCTTTCGCTGGCCGTGTGTCTCTGCCCAGCTTGACCATGAGGGCGATGGAGTCCTTGCAAAGGTTGTACTTCATGTGGTTGAACAGGTGTGTCTTCTCGTTGCAGGTGAAGGGACACTGGAAGCAGTGGTACTTGAAGGATTTCCCTGGCGGGCGGGGGATGTAGTGAGGCCTCTTAGGCTTACGTTGCTTCAGGCTCTGCTGCTTTTTCTCACCCCCGCCCCCCATGTCTGAGGAGTTGGTGTGTGTGTGTGTGTGTGTCTGTAGTGTATATGTGTGTATGTGTGTGTTTGTGTGTCTCAGGTGGTGGTGTGTGGTTTTGTATGAGGTGTATATTTGTATCTGTGTGTGTGTGTTTGGGGGGTGGTGGTGGTGAAGGGAATCCTTCTGGTCAACCTCTTCTTGTTGAGACAGACATAATGTCTACAGAGACTGAGAGAGAAACCAGATGGTTAATAATTGTTGTGACTGGGGAGGAGGGGGAGGGGGGGTTAAGGAGTATTTGATTAACACATTTTTAGATAATCATTAATCTTGATATGATATTGGAGTATAGTCTCACTGACAATCATGACAATCATAATATGATATTGAAGTATAGTCTCACTGACAATCATGATAATCATAACATGATATTGAAGTAGTCTCACTGACAATCATGATAATCATAAAATGATATTGAAGTATAGTCTCACTGACAATCATGGCAATCATAACATGATATTGAAGTATAGTCTCACTGACGATCATTATATGATATTAAAGTATAGTCTCACTGACAAGGAGAACGCAAGAAAAGAAGTGAAATCATATAGGAGAGGGAACAAAAGTTGTATGAAAAAAGAAAACCCAAGAGAATGACAGATGGGAAAGCCTTTTTGAGGAAATTCAAATTAAGTCAGTAAAATGCTAGTTTAGTGATATTTTCCATTGTATTCCATTCAACTCTCTAGTCACCACACGTCATAAGACATCTCTCAGAACTGTGTCCTGGGGAGTTACTCTTACTCCTTACTCCCAACACCATAGCCACACACATGGGCTTTATGCAAAGCAACCTTTCTGTCTGATGATCTGTCTGCTTTGCATTTAGCCAGAGGAGTAGGATTTGCATTGGACTAGCTGAGGTATTGATCTAATCAAGCTGCTAACAAATGTACACACATGCACATCCATACACACACACACAAATTTATTTTTGCAATGATTTTTTTCTTATTCCTCTCTTTTCCTCCATTCTAATGAAATGTATTTATGCAATACTATACTTTCATTTGCTTCAAGCTGTGCCTTTCAACATCCATGTGACTCATACTCAATGGGCTCCTTTCTTTCTCACAGAGGCTAAATCTCCTGGTTGATACCAGGAGTCAGAAATGGATTAGCCTCCCCTCCCCCAAACTTGTGGAAGTGGAAGTGACTGCTAAGTACTGCTGCAAATCCACTCTGTGTTAAAATAACATAAATGGTTTATTCAGGATGCTATGGCACAGTTGGGGACCTGAGTATGATTCTGACCAGAGGTCATTTTCTGACCATTTGTCTCTTTCCCATTAATTTCCTTTCACACTCTACTGTTATATCTGATTAAAGACACAAACAAAAACAAACAAACAAACAAACAAATAAATAAATAATAATAATATATAAATAGTGGTGGCATGAAAGTGTTGTTGAGATTCATGAGGTTCACTACTTTTTTTTTTCATTCTCCCAGAGTTTCATGAATTATAATGGAAGTGAAAGGAATTGTATTGTACTCTCTCTCTCTCCCTCTCCCTCTCTCTCTCTCTCTCTCTCTCTATCTCTCTCTCTCTCTGTTTTCCCCCCTTGGCTCTACTCTCATGTTTTCTTAAGAAGTTGTCTCTCGAGTTCCGCCAGTCTCCGTGGGCGACACCCGTTAGCCTTGCATTCTTTCTGCGATACTCTCCATACATGGGTGATAGGTGGAGTGGGCAGGGCTGTGTTACCATGACAACAGCTATCTGCACGAAACACATCTGTCTCTAAATCTTCTGTGTGTGCAAATCTTTACAGCTGGCTGTTTGTCATATACAACTCTCTCAAGTACATTTGGTATCAGTTGTAAATGTTGTTTAACTGGTATGTTAAACAACATTTAGTTGTTTAACATACCAGTCCCACATCTATTCTTCACCTGAATGTTATGTTCTGCAATTCCCTTTACAAATTGCACTTTAACAATATTTCAAACCATTGCTTTCTTATATCCACAGACACGGGTTGTGAGACCTATCTGAAAACAATCAACTTCCACGAAATAAACAACAAAGTCCGCTCTCCATACAAATTCAAAGACTCTCCATGGAAAAGAGGAAGAGGCTAAACCTCTCCAGGTGAGTTTTCAGGTAAACACATCTGGTTTGTCAGGTCAGGTCAGGTGTGTTTGAACAGGACCTGGGAGTAGCAGCAACTAGTCAAACCGCTAATAACAACACACCCCTGCTGTTGTTTTTCTGCAGTAAATGCAGTTTACTTCCGATACATTTGTTGTCATATAGCCAGGATTTTCTGCTTTCTATAAATTAGTTCAGCACAGAATGGCACCAGACGAAATGCCTCTACATCAAATCAACTTAAAATGGTGCACTTTCTATGTTAGCAATATGCACCCCTTGTTCGTTCTTTCATTGTGTTGTAGCTGGAATGTTATCCTCTTTTGTAAGTCGCTTTGGATAAAAGCGTCTGCTAAATGCCTAAATGTAAATGTAATGTAAATCAACAGACACATACCCTGTCACTTGCACACATATTCTTATAACAATGATGTTCCCTGCCTGATTTAACATAGTTTAAAAAAGGATAAGGTCAATACCTTCATAAGCACTTCCACTTCCAAAAAAAACAACAAAAAAAAAAACATAAGGCTTACTGGAGACTTACCCAGAGATGTTTCAGATGCTTCAGCGAGCAATGGGTGACCGATCCACAGGTAAATCTAAAAGATTCTTCTGGTGACCATAGAACTACTGAGCAGTGTAGGCACTCACCAGTGTGGGAACACACCTGTTCTGTGCCTATCCTGAAGCACCTGTATTCTCCCTCTCTCTCTCTCTCTCTCTCTCTCTCTTCCACTCTCTGTCTGTCTTTCTCTCAGTGGGCGGGGTTTAGAGCCAGGTTCTGGTGCCCAGGAGGCACTCAGATGCACCTGACAATAATGAAGCCTCCGGACATGACATACACACACACACACACACACTTATGTGTGCATCCACATGCGCATACGCACACACACACACACACACACACACACACACACACACACAAACATATCCATAGAGACACACACATGTAAGAATGTCATAAAGGAATACACACAGACAATCATGTTCACACATACACACACACACACACACACACACACACACACACACACACATCCACATAAACGCTGATGTAGCAATGTCATGAATGAAAAATGTTTCTGCTGTAACTTAACATGCTAACTAATGGTTTTGTTCTGAACCTTAGGATGTTCTGATATGCCAAATGTCCTACATGTAAGATTGCCCTGCCATTCATGTGTTTCAGAGCAGATGCTGACAGATCAGCACCACACCTCCTCTGCTTCATTATGTAGCCAACATATTATTATAGGCCTGCTGTATGTGAACACACACACACACACACACACAAACACACACACACACGCACACACAGTTTTGTTCCGTTAGTGCCACCTGTCTCAGTGCACCTGATCTTCACATACAGGTGTGTTATTACGCAAGTGCATGCCTGCACATGTTCATTCTCTCTGTCTCTCAGCATAAGTTACCGTTTCAACATGTTCAACATTTGGGAGAGGAGGAAGGGGGTCGAGAGAAAGAGAGAGAGAGAGAGAGAGATGTGTGTGTGTGTGTGTGTGTGTGTGTGTTAGTTGTGACAGTGACTCAGTTTGTTCTTGCGGTTTGCTCAGTATATTAGGGAATGGTCTGATATCCTACTGTGTGCATATCTTTTTTCAAGGCAAAAATAATAGAAAGATTTGTTTGCGAAGCATCATGCTTCATGCACATAGCAATCAGCGTGTTTACCGTTGTTGTCCATTCATGAAGCGTGTGCATCTGTGTATTCATATCAGAAACAGTCTCCTGCATGAACCGGCTGCCGATGCTCTCATTTAAAGTCTATGGAGACGGCCTTATGCCACGCATGTCACGCATGGAAAAATGGAACTCGTTTCTATTTCACACAGACAGCACGGGAGCTGTCCGGTCGCCTATGCACTGCGAACGCACATATTGTGGGGTGAATATGGCGTCAGTGATTACAGTCTAATGCATACTGTGCTGTCCCTGGACAGGACTACTGTCTCATTATGGGGTTCCTCTCTCTGTCAGTCTGTGTGTGTGTGTGTGTGTGTCTGTGTGTGTGTGTGTGTGTGTGTGTGTGTGCATACACACGTACACACGCACACGTAGGTTTATCCTTCATGGGACATTCTCACACAAAGCACAGAGCTATGTTACACTGTTTCTGTATGCATATGTTTGTGTGTGTGTGTATATGTGTTTGTGTGTGTGTGTGTGTGTTTGGGCTAATATGAGTGTATGTGCATGGCCAAAGTGGGGATGTGCACATACATGTGCAAACTTTAGTCTCACTTCCTCTCCAGCTCTGCCACTGTCAGGGCTTTGAGATGGACGCAGTTTCAGGTGAAATTAAGCAGATGATGTGTGTTTCCTTAATATTGTATAAACAATTGCCAGGGCTGAATATTGTTCCAGTCCGACCCAATATGTATATGTCACCATCCATATGCCAGAATTGTAATGGATGGATGGCCTTATGTTTTTCAGGAAAAAAGAGTCTAACAGCAAGGTACTGTCAGACACAGACGGATGGAGGCAGGAATAAATGAACGAAGAGATATTTATTTGAACAAATCAACGAACAAACAAAAGCCACATCCACTTCTCAAGTGGAGGGAACTGAAAATGATCAACTATTAAAGTTAACAGAAAACTAGAAAGTACTCGTAGTAAACAAGGGAGATCAGAAGGGACTAGGACAAACAAACCAAACAGGGAATCTAAACTTACGGAACGAGGGATACGGGAATACGCGGAACACCAACGACAAGTAAGCAGTCTGAGAATATATCGACGGAGGATAAGGACAAATAATAAAACTCAGAAGTTAATTAATAAAGTAACGTGGTAAATAATAAAGCTCAGAACGTCTGCTACACAAGCTGGGAAAAACACTAAGGAGCAGAAATACGCTAGGATAGACTAGCACTGGGAACACTGGGAATTGAAATACAAACTCGGGAGTCTGGGTTCGCGGGGAAAATAACACAGGAGATTGCAGGAGACGTAGGAAGAACAATACACACGTTGGAAATCCAGGGTAATACTGACGAGAACATTGACGAGACCAGACCAAGGGTGAAGTGAAGTGGAGACTTTAATAAGGTGGAGACCAGGTGACAATAATTAGAACTCAAGACCAGGTGAAAGCAATTATAACTTAAGTGATTACAAACAGGGAGACGAGCAGTGAGTCAGAGTGAGGGGGCGTGGCAGTGACCAGATCCGATGCCGACCTGACAGGTACAGTGCTACTTTCTCATAAAGGTACAGGTACAAAAATGGTTCACTAACAGATCAAAATGGTTCACTAACAGATCAAATTTGTAACATTTTCTACATAGTGAAAAGGAAAACATGGAGAAAAAAAGCAAACAGCAGTGAAGCCTGTACTGGGCAAAAAAGAAGCTCTTTTTATTCAATTCAATTCAGTTTTATTTATACAGCGCCTTTTACAATAGTATTGTCTCATGGCGCTTCACAGATGGAGCACCCAAGAGCAACAGGGGCAAGGAAAAACTCCCTTATGTTCAGTTAATCTAGGAAGAAACCTTGGGCAGATCCACGACTCAAGGGGTTAACCCAACTGCCAGGGGTCATGGAGAAAAATTACAATCAGTAGTAACCATGACAGACTATGGTTTTAGCTAAGGTTCATAATAGTTCATAATAGAGTATTATCCCACTTTTACAATACATGGTAGTCAGTCTATAGGTGGTTATCAGGAATTATGGCTGGACAATGTAGCAGCGGCCAGGCATAGTGACAAACTCAATGGAAAACAAAATGGAATGAGATGGGTCATGTGGTTAATAGTAAGGGTCCATTTGACAGCGCCATTGTGAGGGGGGGTCAATCACAAAGCCTCAGGAAGGGGAGTCGGGCCCAGCATCGGCGTCCAGGAAGGAGTTGGTCGTGACATGTGCCTCCCATAGTGTTGGTTGTAGTCCACTCAGGAGGGGAGGGTGAGAGGAGTCCGCCGGAATGAGGCAGGGATGACACTCAGCAAAGATAATTGTGGACAGAGGAAAATAGTGAATTAGGCCAGGCTCGCACATCAGAAGCAAAAAGCAGAAAGCAGTAATTTGGGCATACCTATATGCGCATAAATATACATATATACACATACACACACACACACACACACACACACACACACACACACACACACACATATATATATATATATATATATATATATATATATATACACACATACATACATATACATATATATATATGCACCATCCCTAACTATCGGAAACAGTAAAGAGGAAGATTTTAAGTCTGGACTTAAAGGTGTTGAGAGTGTCCGCTTGTCGAATGTGGGTGTGGGTGTGGGGGGGGGGGGGGGGGCATATGCCACAGGAGGGGTGCACGGTAACAGAAGGCTCTTCCTCCTATCGTAGATTTTGATATTCTTGGGATTACAAGGAGACCAGCATTTTGGGATCTTAGGGTTCTAGGAGGGTGGTAAGGGACAAGTAAGTCTTTAATATATGTTGGTGCATCGCCCTTGAGGGCTTTGTAGGTTAGGAGGAGTATTTTAAAATCAATTCGACTTTTAAGGGAGCCAATGTAGGGAAGCAAGAATAGGAGAGATATGTTCATATTTTTTAGTCCTGGTGAGTGTTCGGGCCGCAGCATTTTGTATTAGATGTAGGTTTTTGATGCAAGTATTGCTACACCCAGAGAACAGAGCATTGCAATAATCGAGCCTGGAAGTAATAAATGCGTGTATTAATTTGTCAGCATCCTCAAATGATAGGAACTTTCTAACCTTAGCAATATTTCATAGGTGGAAAAAAGATGTTTTTGAAATGTGTTTTACATGACTATTTAGACTATTTTATGCACCATCACCTTCCTAGTTAATCTAACTGATCATGAAATGGCCATCCTTGTTTTGTCTTAGGCATAAGCTCATCTTTTCCTCCATTGTGTTATCCCTGTAGACAAACCTAGATTACCTTTGGTGAGGTGGCAACATTCAACTTAGGCCTACCTATCAGTCATTCAGTCCAGTTATCTGATTATCTTGAAAAAGTTACAGCCTACAGCTGGTAATCACTCACTGACATCACACTGTTAAATTTGTTAACTTAAGAGATGTTATATCCTCATTTCAGCACTGATATTAAGAGAAAAACAAACATGTAATGCAACATCAACTGTCACACAAACACATCAAAACTATTGACACTCTTTGAAAAATAAAACATACAATGTTTATTTTCCACATGTCTAACACAAATTATAACATATGATAACATCAGTGTTATTACCTCAAATGCATACAATTATAACATCTTACATTGTCAGTATAAACATGCAATTGTGCCACTATAGATCCAATATCAAACCAAGGGGAAAATCTTACCAAAATTCTTACATTTCACAATTCAAAACAATATTATTATTATTATTATTATTATTATTATTATTATTAGTAGTAGTAGTAGTAGTAGTAGTAGTAGGAGGAGGAGGAGGAGGAGTAGGAGGAGTAGTAGTATTGTTATTATTATTATTATTATTATTATTATTATTTTATTGTTGTTGTTGTTTTGTTGTTATTTTGCTTCCTTTCATCTTAGATATTTACTCAGCAAATGAACCCCCCAGTGGCTAGCATGCCGTCCCAGCATTAGTATTCATAACAGTTTATATATTCTCATCACTGTACTCATAAGGCATCATAATATTATCATATAAGCCTTTACAGCTTGAAGTCTCACAAAGCCTTTTAAGCATCTTTGGCCTTTTGATACTAGGGAAACATACCGCTGGACTTACTGTCTGTAATGGTACCATATTGATTTGTATGTGTAATTATGTGTTCATATCACTTTACTTTGAGTAACACTTTTAAACACTTTTAACTTTTAACTTTTTCACTTTTTAACTTTTTTAACTTTTAACTTTTGAACACTTTTAACTCTTCATCATTTGGCATGAGCAATCGAGAATATAAAAGGACAATTAACAAAAAAAAAACTTTATAATGATTTGAGACACTTTAAGTTGTAAAGGCTTGTAAGATAACATTATAATGTCTTACAAGCACAACTATTGCAATGTATAGTTATAAACACTAATGAAATTAGTTATAACATGAATACATTATCTCCCTTTATGAATGGGTTTATAATTCTTTATGAATACTGGGTTCATGGAAAGTTTGACCATTTTTTGTATTCTTTGTATTTTGGGTATTTATAATAAAGTTATCACTTAACCTTACCTTACTATGCATGTTGATATCCATATCAATCATTATTAAGCTATAGATATTTCTGTATCCTGTAAGCAAACTGCTGCAGAATGCTACAGAATTACCTGAATGTGAGGCTAATGGGTTATGTGTGTGACATGTCTTGATATGCACTAGCTAGGAAAAAAGTAAAATATTTTATACTAAATATAATATTAAAATATAATATTACAAAAACTAAATATAGTATAATAAGTATTTTTGAAGCAGCAGCACACTGGCTCCTTCAGATGTGCAAGCTGTGCCCTGATCACTACTTATTGAAAATAGGTGTCAGGAACAGTGAAAGCTATGTTATCACTGTGGTAGGGGACTGCCAGCATCTTGCTATCAGGTGGTTAATAGTTGTCAATGGCTTCCTGACAATCCCATGGTCCAATGAGTGAGTTTTACAGTAATTAGCACCATCTAGTGGACACAAATGATACTCAAAGCCAGACATTTGCAGTCTCAGTTCACAGTGTTAATGGGGACCACTTTATGTCAAATAAACACCATCTGAAAAAGATCCCGGTCAACACAGAACTCGACTTCTAATGTTCACTTACTTAATTATTTTTTTTTCCCCAATACTGCCTCAGTACCCTCACAACAAGGACAAGGACCAAACCCTTCCAGCATGCCCTGTTGATTACAGTTCAGTTGCTGCTATGTTACGACTAGTATGTATATATATCATCTTGTTAAAGGTTCAACTGCCATTTAGCAGGGGCAAGGGATAACTGTGAGAAGCAAAGCATGAAGGTCAATATGGCACTCAAGTTGTGATTTGAAAGAAAACAATCATATCTCTAACTTAAAATGTATCTACTGCTGAAACTTTCTGTTTATACACTGAACCCCAGACAGCACACTACTTCAACACAGCCTCACACTGTCCCAAACTCTTCCACCACTGCCCTGTTGAGGACCATTCAGCTCTATTTTCATTGGTACAGCTCAAAATTGCCATAATTTGTCATAGGATTTCTCCTTTAACTAAGTGACGCCAACCGAGGTAAAGGTTTGCATATAGCTGTTTGAGATGTTCCACTTTGATTGACTGAAGCAAGAGCCTATGTCGCCTATAGTGGGTGGTGAAATTGATGTGGTAGTATTTGCATATTCAGTTTCACGCTTTGAAATGTGGAAGAAGAAATCGCTAGTGGTTTGAATTGACCATATGAGGGGGACTTTACATAATGTTGAACTGACACACACACACACACACACACACACACACACACACACACACACACACTTTCTATAACAGACTGGAGGGAGGGAGAAGAACAATTTAGAGTGAGAGAGTGAGAGAGGGAGATGGCATGGAACTATACTCTTGTTCTGGCATAATAATCAAGGAACAGTGGCTTGAACTACCTGCACTACTTAATTATTACACTAGAATGAGATTATAGTTCATGTCATATGGGTTTAGAATATCGCCACATTTAATTTTCTGTTGGTGTTAGTACGCTTAACTACAGAAGAGTTAAGTTTCGAATAGAAAAAAAATATCAGAATTCAGTGGACACTTTTAAGCAAAACGCTAATGGCAACCAAAAAAATCAATGCTGAAAAGCTAAAATCACTACCGTCAGACTGAGACAACGGCTGGATGAACAAAAGAAAGATAAAACTCAATTGTTTAACTCTGAAATGGAATTGTTGTCTTTTTCATACCTGGCAAGGGGTCCTGAAACTTAGGAGCTGCCTCATTTGTGCCTGTCAATGGTCAGTGGTATTATCACTACAAGTCTGACAGGCACCAATGAAGCAGCTCCTAAGTTTCAGTTGAATGAGGAGGAGCTGTGACAACAACTGTCTTTCTGTGTTCTACAGCTTATTCATTCCAGTAGTCTATCTTATAATACGATACTTATTGGCAGGATCTCACAAAACCTTTTGTTTTGATATGCTGGGGGGGATGGATTGAGGTCAAAATGAACCCCCATCTGCGCCCCTGATACGAATACATGATATAAGATATCCTGTAGATGTGATCTGGCATGCATTCGAGACATGTCCCAACTTCATCCCATGGACTATGCACAATCTCTTGTTTGACTGGGCATGGGGGAGGATGTGTGTGTCCTATGTATTAATCCATACTGGTTTTGAGTGATTTTAATATATATATATATATATATATATATATATATATATTTGTGTGTGTGTGTGTGTGTGTGTGTGTGTGTTCTCAACTCAACTAAAACTTTGCTAATAAGTTCCTCAATATGTTAAACTTGTCATGGTCCTGCTTCCTGATACCTTGGCCCCCCCACTGGACTATCAATGAACTGCAACCTCTGTGTTTTGTTTTCATTCCCCATGTGCTTCTGTTCTGTTGCCTGCCCTGCCCCTTTCTCCTCCCCTGCTCTACACCTGCTACTCATGATTCGGTTTTCCCCATAATGAGTTTCAGCTGTCCCCTGTTTGTCCTGGTGCTCCTGTTCCCTATATAAACCCCAGTCTTTTATCTGTCCTTTGTCTGATCATCCGACCTCGTTCCCCGTTTGTTGTAAGTTTGTATCTACTCTGCTTACCTACCCGTGAGTTCTGTTTTTGTGTTTTTTCCGTTCTCGTTTCTCGTGTCTGCCTCTGGAATTCTTGTGAGTTTCTTTTGTTTCCCCGAACCCCTGCTTTTTTGATACCTGTTTACCTGTTTTTGCCACCGTGAAATTTCCAAGATCTCCTGAGCTTACTTCCTCCGCATACTGCTTTTGTATAGTTTTTGTTCTTTTGAAATAAACCGTGCCGATCTGCATTTGGGTTTCTGTCTTGAGCTTTAGCGAACGTGACAAAACTGCATCGACCTCACCCAGCATGTAAACTTTCCCACGCACTCAAAACTGCACATTCAAGTTTGGGGGGGAATATACATTCATTTGAAATTAGATATTTGCAACATGTCTCAGAACAAAGTTGGGAAAGCTAGATTTCCTAGATCTAGCCAAAGTTTAGTTATATATACCTCAGGTGCTCTGTATGATCCCAGTTTGCTGGCTTAAAATTTGTAATGACAATGTAACAGTAAAACATTCCATTATATATATATATAATGGAATGTTTTACTGTTACATATAATGTTTTACTGTTACATATAATATTATATGAATTTATACTTATACTATTATTTGTATTATTTTTATTTTCATAGTCCATTAAACGGCGGCTTGAGGACTTGACCCCAACCTGAACAAAAAGTCCAGCTGTGGTTACCTATGATTCACGTCTTATCTATAAATGTATTGGCTGATTGTAATATTGTCACACACACACGTGTGTGTGTATACTTATACTTTTACATTCATATTTCATGCCATTTCTGATGGGTGCCATATTAAAATAATAAAATAAAATTCATTGTAACAGTGAATGATTTGGGATAAAATGTGTGTAGGCCTTTGTGTGTGTGTATGTGTGTGTGTGTGTGTGTGTGTGCGCGTGTGTGTGTGTGTGTGTGTGTGAGAGAGAGAGTGTGTGTGAGGAAGTGGTACCACCAGAATGATCTTGAAAATATAGTTTAAAGGATCAAAAACTACACTGTGTTATTAATAAAGTAATATATGAGGCAATATAATATATGAGGTCAACTGTTCACTGCCAGATCCTACATGTTCATTGATTAGGCTAGTTGAGTGATAGATAGGTGATAGGGAAAATGCATGCTACTACTCACCACATACTCTGTGATGGGAAGTTACAGACTTAAATTCCTCTATGTAGCTCTGTAAGTCTTTAACTGCCTTGTTGTTGCCCATGTTTTGGAAAATCTTCTTACTGACATCCAAAATCGCTTCAGCATGCACCTCTTACATCAGGCGCAAAGTTTCATCTATGTCAGCTTTTTCCAACTTTCCCCATCCGATTCCTGTGTCTGACAGGTGATTCTTAAACCTCTTGAAGTCAGCCTCTGAAAGGTCTTCCAGAATCTTCAACAGCCCATTCTTCAGTGCTGCTGTCATAGTTAGGTTGGTATTATATGTTTAAGCGTTTTGTGAAATTTATGCAAGACAGGAGTTCTAACTCAACTTTCGACTGTTGTGTAATTTCTCAGTTTTTTATTAATCCCAAAAAAATGCCCCCTATTTGACATTTATTAAAAGACAACACAGTCAAACCTTGCACTCTGTTGTTCAGAAATCAGTGAACTAGCCAGTTAATCTCAACACCTGCAAAACATCACTAGCCATGTGCTGACGTTAACGTTGACATATAGAATCTGGCCCTATAGCTACATTGCAGTAAGTGTTATCAATATAGTAGCAGATTGGGCTGGGTGTGACGGCCCACAATGCATTGGGCGAGCCTGATATGACACTTTTGGACTAGACTGTTCCTTATAAAGAAGACACTATGCTTGTTGGGTAGATATACAAGGCCACTATTACCTCCAAAACATTGTACAGTTAGCATTACGTCTAGGTTAGCTACTGCTACTGTTAGCTACTGTTAATGACAATCTAGCCTGTGACACACTTGGGGTGAGAGGGGGGCGGACGCTTGACCACATGTCTGTTAGCATATACTCTTAGGTGCCTCTGTTCATGACTTATTACTGTGCATTGTGGAATAAATATCTAAAATTGAAAATTTGTAAGTGGCCAAACCTTAGTTTGCTTCATTCTGTACTTTTGTACTACTTATTTGTACTACTTACTTTTGTAGTAGTGTACTACTTATTTTAAGATGTGTGTAAAATAAAAGTCCATAACTTCCTACAACAACAGAAATCTAGCTTGAAATGTTCCAAAGTTTTCCTTTAATTACCTCTATTAACAAAAAGAGTGATTTATATAAACAGCTAGATAATAGTTAGTAATAATAGCTGTGGTGGAAATAACAGAATTAAAAATAAACAGTATTACTAATGACTTTTTTTCTAGATAACGGAACTAATTTGAGAGCCGTTTCAAAGCTCACGTGAAAGCTTCAGTGAGTTATATTAGAGGCGAGGTGCAACTATTAGATGTAACACAGTTGCACTAATGTCAGTGTGCATTCAATCCCTCATTCCCACTTTAATTATCAAATTAAAGGAAGAAGAAGGGTTTGGAACTTGCAATATTGACCAGGAAGAGCAGGACTTTTCAGTATAAATCATAGTTGCACCCATAGTTGCTTGGAAGTAACCTAATTTTTGGAAACCTCATATTTGCTTATACATTGCATATACATACCTTCAACAAATCAAAAAAATAATATGTTACTAAAAAAAGTAACAATAAACTCAAAACTGCACATTCAAGTTTGGGGGGGAATATACATTCATTTGAAATTAGATATTTGCAACATGTCTCAGAACAAAGTTGGGAAAGCTAGATTTCCTAGATCTAGCCAAAGTTTAGTTATATATACCTCAGGTGCTCTGTATGATCCCAGTTTGCTGGCTTAAAATTTGTAATGACAATGTAACAGTAAAACATTCCATTATATATATATATAATGGAATGTTTTACTGTTACATATAATGTTTTACTGTTACATATAATATTATATGAATTTATACTTATACTATTATTTGTATTATTTTTATTTTCATAGTCCATTAAACGGCGGCTTGAGGACTTGACCCCAACCTGAACAAAAAGTCCAGCTGTGGTTACCTATGATTCACGTCTTATCTATAAATGTATTGGCTGATTGTAATATTGTCACACACACACGTGTGTGTGTATACTTATACTTTTACATTCATATTTCATGCCATTTCTGATGGGTGCCATATTAAAATAATAAAATAAAATTCATTGTAACAGTGAATGATTTGGGATAAAATGTGTGTAGGCCTTTGTGTGTGTGTATGTGTGTGTGTGTGTGTGTGCGCGCGTGTGTGTGTGTGTGTGTGTGAGAGAGAGAGAGTGTGTGTGAGGAAGTGGTACCACCAGAATGATCTTGAAAATATAGTTTAAAGGATCAAAAACTACACTGTGTTATTAATAAAGTAATATATGAGGCAATATAATATATGAGGTCAACTGTTCACTGCCAGATCCTACATGTTCATTGATTAGGCTAGTTGAGTGATAGATAGGTGATAGGGAAAATGCATGCTACTACTCACCACATACTCTGTGATGGGAAGTTACAGACTTAAATTCCTCTATGTAGCTCTGTAAGTCTTTAACTGCCTTGTTGTTGCCCATGTTTTGGAAAATCTTCTTACTGACATCCAAAATCGCTTCAGCATGCACCTCTTACATCAGGCGCAAAGTTTCATCTATGTCAGCTTTTTCCAACTTTCCCCATCCGATTCCTGTGTCTGACAGGTGATTCTTAAACCTCTTGAAGTCAGCCTCTGAAAGGTCTTCCAGAATCTTCAACAGCCCATTCTTCAGTGCTGCTGTCATAGTTAGGTTGGTATTATATGTTTAAGCGTTTTGTGAAATTTATGCAAGACAGGAGTTCTAACTCAACTTTCGACTGTTGTGTAATTTCTCAGTTTTTTATTAATCCCAAAAAAATGCCCCCTATTTGACATTTATTAAAAGACAACACAGTCAAACCTTGCACTCTGTTGTTCAGAAATCAGTGAACTAGCCAGTTAATCTCAACACCTGCAAAACATCACTAGCCATGTGCTGACGTTAACGTTGACATATAGAATCTGGCCCTATAGCTACATTGCAGTAAGTGTTATCAATATAGTAGCAGATTGGGCTGGGTGTGACGGCCCACAATGCATTGGGCGAGCCTGATATGACACTTTTGGACTAGACTGTTCCTTATAAAGAAGACACTATGCTTGTTGGGTAGATATACAAGGCCACTATTACCTCCAAAACATTGTACAGTTAGCATTACGTCTAGGTTAGCTACTGCTACTGTTAGCTACTGTTAATGACAATCTAGCCTGTGACACACTTGGGGTGAGAGGGGGGCGGACGCTTGACCACATGTCTGTTAGCATATACTCTTAGGTGCCTCTGTTCATGACTTATTACTGTGCATTGTGGAATAAATATCTAAAATTGAAAATTTGTAAGTGGCCAAACCTTAGTTTGCTTCATTCTGTACTTTTGTACTACTTATTTGTACTACTTACTTTTGTAGTAGTGTACTACTTATTTTAAGATGTGTGTAAAATAAAAGTCCATAACTTCCTACAACAACAGAAATCTAGCTTGAAATGTTCCAAAGTTTTCCTTTAATTACCTCTATTAACAAAAAGAGTGATTTATATAAACAGCTAGATAATAGTTAGTAATAATAGCTGTGGTGGAAATAACAGAATTAAAAATAAACAGTATTACTAATGACTTTTTTTCTAAATAACGGAACTAATTTGAGAGCCGTTTCAAAGCTCACGTGAAAGCTTCAGTGAGTTATATTAGAGGCGAGGTGCAACTATTAGATGTAACACAGTTGCACTAATGTCAGTGTGCATTCAATCCCTCATTCCCACTTTAATTATCAAATTAAAGGAAGAAGAAGGGTTTGGAACTTGCAATATTGACCAGGAAGAGCAGGACTTTTCAGTATAAATCATAGTTGCACCCATAGTTGCTTGGAAGTAACCTAATTTTTGGAAACCTCATATTTGCTTATACATTGCATATACATACCTTCAACAAATCAAAAAAATAATATGTTACTAAAAAAAGTAACAATAAACATTTTAAGAAGTTTTTACCCATTTGCCACATACATACCTCCATGTGGAAACAATCATTTTGAAGTGTCAGAAGTGACACAAAACTGAGATGCACATTTCAGGAATTGCTGGAAACTAAGCTAGTTATTAATCAGCAATTGTAACTTAGGCAGTGATGACACCCATGACGGATATTTCACTTCAAAAGGCTTGAATTGTGATTGGTTAGACCAGGTGTCAATCAGGATGGACCTGGCCCCTGTACCTATGCACATGCGTAGGTGTAGGCATGACCAAGCTTGTTGATGAGTTTCCTCAAATTGTGTTCACTCTTGGTGAAACACACCTCTAACTTTCTTTTTAGACAGACAACATAAGAACTCTGAGCACAGTTAGACAGGGTAACAGCACTGCCTATGCAGATGAAGAAGAGTAATGGAGAACCATCATGGTGAGTGTTTCCTTCAATTTAAATCATGTAGTCTAGACATTAACTGATTTGGACCTAAAACACCTGCTAAAAAGACCCTATAAAACATAGAAAATGCAAAAGAATTGTTAACGCCTTAAGGCATTGTAAATGTGTTATTTCTCAGGGTTTGTAGCAGAAGCAGAAGCATGAAATAAAAAAAAAAAAAACATCCATATTTCCAAACTCAATATATTTAAAAGAAAAAATAACTGTATGGATGCATTAGATAAGGAGGAGGAAACAATTGGATGTTTGGACTTTGTTCTTTAGAAAGATTAGCGTGTACAAAGTGGGACTGGTTGTAGGGTTGTCCACCAACAGGTTTCCTTGATGCAGAAGCCTGGTTTATGTGTACATAAGTTCCTGTTACTCTTGGGGAGAGTGTAGGTACAGTGATACATTGTAAAAGAAAACTCTTTGACTGAAATGTATAAATGAAAAAATAATTAAACTCTTTAAAGATCATTACCTCAGAATTGTGTTTCTATATGAATATTCAGTGGAATGTGTCAATTATCCAAGATAATTGGATAATTTTACTTTTAATTTGAGCAAATACATGTTACATTACATCAATTACATTTACATGTTTGCGTCATCTTTGTCCAGCAGTGCTCATGCATGTTTTATTTCAGAATATATTGGAAAACCTTTATTGCAATACTGAAATTTTGATTTTGATTGATTTCTAGTTACAAATAACAACCTGAACATCATACTTCTGGGGAACACTGGCTCTGGAAAGAGTGCAAGTGGAAACAGGATTTTGGGGGGAAAGGCATTTTTATCCAAATGTGCTCCTGAATCTGTTACAAAAAAATGCGAGACATCAACAGCTTTACTTGAAGGCACGTTCATCAGTGTGACTGACACACCAGATATGTTTGATCAGAAACTTATGGAGAGCGACCTGTGGAAAAGAATGAAAGAACGTATTGAATTATCTGTTCCTGGACCATTTGTCTTCCTTCTTGTGATCAGATTGGATGTGAGATTTACATCCCAACAAGCGAGTGCTCTTGAGTGGATCAAAGAGAACTTTGGAGAGGATGGAAGAGGAAGTTCTACAATCATGTTGTTCACTCATGCAGATCAGTTAAAGAACAGACCTGTAGACGATTATGTTCGTTCAAATGCAGATTTGTGTAAAATGATTAAACACTGTGGGGAGAGATACCATGTGTTCAACAACATGAGAAAAAATAATGATGAGGTTTCTAAGTTGCTGAAAATAATACATGATCAGCTTTTTGACTATAACGGAGAGCATTACACCAGTGATGTGAATGATGAGCAGAAGAGGGTAAAAACAGAACCAGGTGAAAAGACAAATGACATAACCATTAAGAAAAGACATAAAGTAAAGCTGAAACCAGTGTCTGGGCCTCTATGCGACCTGAGTACATTCATTTTAGACTAATTTTGTACATGCATCTGTACATCTTTGTAAAGGTATATTTTACTATATTATTAGTCTATGTACTACTCTACATACTATATAAGCAATATCAACCTCTATTTATGTTGTATTTGAATGTTACTCTGTGAACACTTATCTGTACCTTATCTTGAATGTCAGTCCTCATCTATTAGATGCTATTGTCAACAAATTAATAAATCTAATTCTAATGTTCTGCTGGCAGTGCCAGCGATTGTTGTGTGAGTTAGTGAGGACCCCATGTAGCCAAAATAAGGCATTGCATCCTGAATGAAGACATTCCATATTTTAACTTTTTTTCATTTTATTTTTGTTTTTATTTGCAAAACTGTTTTCTTTTGTACAAAACAATACACACAACCATGATGCGAATAAGCACAAGCACCAACTTCACAGTGACAGTAAAAATGGGAAAATCATACTGGCTTGTGTAGTGTGAAGACTTTCATGGCAACAGGATCCACAATAATTGTAGAATGGACAACACAGTAAGTACCATACTAAGGCACTCAGCCTTTTTGAAAACAAGTCTCAGAATCAAATGTCCTGTGTTTCTTTCAACAACAAAATTCAACCTACAAATATGGCTGGACTGAAAGATGATTGGTTTAAAATACCTCCTGACCACCCAGCCAGTGTAGTGTAGATTATTTAGTTATCAGATGCCCTGGCTTTAGTTTATTCCTGCCAAAGAAGGAAAATGCTTGTTTACTTTTGCACACAGCCTTCTGAACATTTCACAGATAATTTATGACATTAAATATTTATATGACCCAACCAGCACATAGTGAAGCAGGCTTGTCAGGTTTCTTATTTTTTTTTCCTGTGATGATGTAGAGTGTGACCATTCTTGTGTATATATAAACACTGCGTGGAATAAGAGGTTAATAGATATGGAAATACTAACAGGTATCACGTCTTACCATTTCAGTACAAATCATAATATGAGTTGATCAAAGCAAAAGCAAAAAACAATCTCTCTGCAGAAAGGGACTGTTAGCTGATCCTGATATGATTATACAGATGGTTTTAAATTTAAACCAGTTTAAATGTGTGTCTATAACATAGCACCTCCAAAATAGCTTCTATAGTTTTGTCTGTCTTTTTCTCTCACATACACTCAAACACACACACACATCCACACGTGCACATAATTTTATGGTACTCAAAATGTCCCCTGATTAATCCCCTGAAATGCCCTGATACTAAATTAATTTGCTGACTGCTGTCAATGAAGCATAACTGTCATTCTGGTAAATTACCACTAGGTGGAGGAAGAGGCAAATGAATAAGCTTTAGCTGTTTTACCACTTCCTTTTAGGATCACTCATAGGATCCTCATAGGATCACACAAAATATTACACAAAATCTACTTCATATTCATATATTGTGAGGCAGCAGTAATCCATATGGATTATGAATTATATATGATGCTTAAGCCAAGACTAAAAACACCCATTTGTAGAGTCAAAAAACATATAGTAAAACTTATCTCTCTATCTGTCCATCAGTCATGACAGATGCTGTGGTGCAACTGTATGTAACTTTCCATATATGTGATTTGTCACTCCCTGTTCTTACTTTACAGCCATCTCTTGTCGCTCAAAAGTCAGTGAGTATGTCCTCACTATCCTATTCAGATGAATGCAAAGGCCTTGACAGTGAGTGAGTGTTCCTTGCACATCTGGTTTTCCCCTACTACATTAACACATCATAATTTGGGAGTCTGTCAAGGTTCATGACTGTGCTAGATCATTCGCCCTATGATTGAATTCCCACATGTGGAAGTTTTAGTATGAGTTATGCTGAGCTGGGAATGTAAATGAATAAATTTTTGTGAGGAAATTGAGGCTGTGTACGAACCATTCTTTCATCAAAGTCATAGTGTAAAAAAGTTTAAAACGTCCTCCTATGGAGTAACATAAACACTGTCCAATTTGCTGTGTAGACATCTCTGTCTCTGCTTTAGGCTGGCAGTGAATATGTTACTCTATAAGAGTACATTTTATACTATTCTTGGTGTTTATGTTTGTCCAAATGATGTACTGTTGTGTTGTATCTGTTGAGTAACATATACACTTCCCAATTTGCTGTGAAGTCACTATCTGCATCACTTCTGGCAGACTTAGTGAGGAGAAAGAAAATCCAGTGGAAGGATCCGAGCGATGCATAAACAGAATGTACTCCTCAATCTATGTCAGCTTTTGGTTTTCTGTCTTCGCAAAATCGCAGCTGAAACTTCTCTATATATATGTGAATGAGCTGAATGGAAACCTGAGCTATCAGTCAGATTCTCTGGAGGTTTTTGGTTATAGTAACCACTTTGTTGTAGGAACACACACAGTAGCCAAATTCGAAATTAAACTAAACTTATAATCAAGGGAGTTTAGTTGTAGGCATTATTGAGCTTGACAATGTTTTGTCTGTTACAACAGACTTTGTCAGGTCTAATTCTGGCGAGGGAAGAGGTACTATTTATCTCTGGAGGAACCTCTTGGGCCACGTGTGAATTGGCCTGGGAGTCGTTTAGGTTTTCCCATTTCTCCTGAGACCAGGTGTTGAAATGTCCTGATGGGCCATCAGGACAGTGGATGTACCTTCTAGGGTGGGACCTGAAAGGAGCGTGTTACATAGCAGATAACTGGTGACGTAGCCCCCCTCCTCTGTTTAAGGTTGGCTGTTCCAGATGTGCGAAGATGGCTTCTTTCACCCCCCTCTCAAATCATCTATCTTCTTTGTCTAAAATACGTACTTCTGTTTCTTTGTATGAGTGTCCACTTTCCTTCAGATGTAAATATACTGCTGAGTCCTGTCCTGATGTATTCGCTGTCCTGTGTTGGGCCATGCGTTTGCAAAGTAGTTACTTTGTTTCTCCAATGTATAGATCTGGGCATTCTTCACTGTATTTTACTGCATATATTACATTGTTCAAGTTATGTGTTGGAGTTTTGTCCTTAGGGTGGACAAGCCTCTATCTGAGTTTGTTAGCTGGTTTGAAGTATACTGGGATGTTGTGTTTGCTTAAGCCTTTTTCAGATAAGCCAGACACGTAGGGAACCATCATGTGCCTTCTTCTGTTGTTTTCCTTTGTGTGAGTTATTTCCCTGTTTCCTTTGTCTTTTCTTCTGTTTTCCTTGGTAAATGCCCAGTTGGGTATCCACAGTTTTTCAGTGCTTGTTTAATGTGTGTGTGTTCTCTTACTCTTCCTTCAGCTTTGGATGGAATGTCATCCGCTCTGTGTTGTAGTGTCCCGATAACACCTAGTTTCAATAAGAAGTCCAGTTGCCTACAACTAAACTCCTTTGACTAAGATGACCTGGATGAATGAGAATCTTCACAGACAACTTATAGTTCACGCTAACAAATCATGTACACATGGGAATAACTTTCGTTTTTTTTTTAAAAGTACACCACATACAGCTTGAGGAACGTCCACAAGGTTAAAGGCTTGCTGCTGAGAAAACCACTTCTCCCTCACAGCTTCACATCCTCTCCCTCTTGAATGAACAAAACACAACCCCTAAACTTTTTTTTTTTTTCAAAGTACACCACATACAGCTTGAGGAACGTTCCCAAGGTTAAAGGCTTGCTGCTGAGAAAACCACTTCTCCCTCACAGCTTCACATCCTCTCCCTCTAGAATGAACAAAACACAACCCCTAATCTTTTTTCATTTTCTTTTTCAATGTACACCACATACAGCTTGAGAAACGTCCACAAGGTTAAAGGCTTGCTGCTGAGAAAACCACTTCTCCTCCCTCACAGCTTCACATCCTCTCCCTCTAGAAGGAACAAAACACAACTCTTAATCTTTTTTTTTTTATGCTGACGGTAAAGAGATGCAGCTGGTGGTTTGTTAGCTGCTCCTCCTGTGGCTGGTTCACTGGGGTGTTGGGGGCATCTTGGGGTACAACCAGGGATGGAGGAGGGGAAGCTGGAGCTGCAAACTCAGTCGGACTCTGGCCATTGCAACATCCATATTCAAGATCACAGGCAGTGGCGTAACGTAGTAAAGCAGGGCCCAGGTGCAAGTCTCTTGCGTTGCCGCCAAAATGAATATAAGAAAATAGCCAAGGAATTAAGAATGCCAATCAGCAGTGTTCAGAGTGTAATTAAGAAATGGAAAATGAGGGGTTCTGTTGAAACCAAACTACGGTCAGGTAGACCAACTAAAATTTCAGTCACATGAAAATTGTTCAAGATGCAAAGAAAAACCCACAAATAATTTCAGGTGAAATACAGGACTCAAAAAAATACTTTGTGAACATGTGAATAATGTTACTATACCCAGGACTTACAATACAAAATATTGCCATTGCATCCTCTGCAGCTTTTGAGATATGGGGTCTTAAAAAAGGGGGTCATGTCTCAATAAAATGGAGCTCCGAAAAAATGCCCATGTTCCATTTACATTTACATTTAGGCATTTAGCAGATGCTTTTATCCAAAGCGACTTACAAAAGAGGATAACATTCAAGCTACAACACAATGAAAGAACTAACAAAGAGTGCATATTGCTAACATAGAAACTGCACTATTTTAAGTTGAAAGTGCAATAGTGTAATACAGTGCAGAGAAGTTAAGTTGTTATTTTGCATTCTCAAAATTTACGCCAGGAGATATTCTTGGAAGAGCTGGGTCTTCAAGAGTTTCTTGAAGGTGGAGAGGGTATCAGTTGATCTGGTAGCACTTGGAAGGTCATTCCACCAGCGCGGAACCATATGAGAAGAGTCTGGATTGACCAGCACAAGGTGTTGGCCGTGCTAGAAAACGTTCCTTAGAGGAGCAAAGTGGTCGTCGGGTGACATAGGGCTTCAGGAGAGTATTAGGTAGGTAGTAGGTAGTAACATAGTATACAAAGATACTGTGGGAACACCGGCGTCAGAGTGAACCATAATCAACTGAGGTCCCCTACCATATATACTATGGAGTCACCAATAGTTAACAATGAGGTGGCTAATTACAATATCCTTTGATAATCTTGTCTGGCTTCAGGTGTGACATGGTGGTGATTAGGTGATCACCTCCTGCCTGTAGACATGCTAATTCACTACTGGTAGTCGTGTGGCCATGATGGTCCATGTTGAGTCACCTTTGTTAACCTCCATTTTAATATTAATGGCTGTTATCTGCCTTCCCCTCTCCAGATTCAGACACACAGCTAATCTCATTTGGAGTTGATCTTGAATACACACACACTGTTGGGGTCTCTTTGTTGCAGGTCCTCTTTGTCGCAGGTCAGGCTTGGGGAAGTAAATGAAACTTATACTCTAACCAGATTCTCATCTCGTCAGACCTCCAAATCAAATCAATTCCTTCAGTAGTGTGTTTGGTAATGTTCTTGGCTTTCCGCAGACAGCGGGTGCTGTAGATGTCTGAGAGGGGGGGGGGCAGAGAGATTCCAGTGATCTCCAGCTGTCCTTACGGTCACAATTACAACTACCTCTAAATGCACAAAGCTGGAACACTCAGTCAAAGTCACCTCATCCATGTCTGTCTTGTCATGCCCTGCTACATTAGTAGTGTACTTAGGGTACTCTATGTCTTGTCTTGTCATACCTGTTGTGTTAGGTAGTAGTACTAGGCAAAAGTAGCCTTAAGCTACTTGCACTCATTTATTTATACAAACTTAGGACTAGAATTGACTTGTTTTACTGTTGTCCACGTACACGCAGGGGACAGTGGGAAACGTAATTTCGATTCCTTTGCATGCCAAGTACACGTGAAGAAATTGACAATAAAAGCAACTTTGACTTTGACTTTGACTTTGAATGGAAGTACTACTATATTATTACTAAGTAAAAATATTACATAGATTGGAAAAAGTAACAACATTATATAGGACATTATATATAGTTTTTACTTAAAAGTAAAAATATTATACAGACTGCTCCAGATGAATAGTGCTGATGACAGAGAGGCGATTTCTTAGAAATCACATGACTATATGATATGCGTTTACTTGTCCACATGAACAAACTAAATACAAAAAACAGATGTTTCAAGAGGAAGTTAACCTTCCCCTGGTGTATAAAAACTGAGCAAGACCTATTTGAAGCTTATTTGAAACTGGTCCAAGCATACATTGTAGCCTACTTTACCTTCTTCAGAAAAGCAAAGTAAGTGAAAACTTTTCAACATACATAGGCAGTTGTTGTAGCTGCAGCTTTTAAGATGCCCTGCCATACATCTATAGGGTATTCTAAATTGTTCTCTGAGGTCTCCAAAGATGGTATGTAATTTTGGTTGGGCTGAGAACGGTACCTCAGTAACCTATTGAAATAGCCCTGGAGTGACGTGCCTCGTTTTTCCACCCATTATAATGAGCTGTACTCTAATTTGCTGCTGCTTGTCCCTTAGTTCCTGTTATTTGATTTTAAAAACGAGACCATTGCTGTTCTGTTCGTTATCTTAATTTTATGTATATTCGGTGATCTGACAGGATTCTTTGGGGCAGGCACTAATCAAATACAGGAGGGCATGTATTGGGCAGTGATTCAGTGCTGTATTTGTGTATCATTCTAACATTACTCATGTGTTCATGCTCATGTGAATTGTTCCCAAATTGCCCCCAAACTGAGAAAGTGTCTGACTATGTGCTGTACTGAAAGTAAACTACTAAGCTATGCAAAACATTTCAAATGCATCACTCTCTGTTGCTTGTGCAAGATTGTACAATGCCTAACTGTTCCCTCCAACAAATGTTGTGTCCCTCATTTTGATACATTAAAATAACAAGCACACCTATTCTGACACATGCAAATGCCAACTGTACTGACATATAAACTGGGTAATTTCAATTAAAGCATTTGGTTAATCTACTATGGCGTGTTGGTGTCTTTCTGCTTCCAAGGCCTGACTAGGGTGACCACCGGCCAGACTCTGAAAAGGAAGACACGTGTGTCTAAAAGTAATGACAAAGGGTAAGAAATGAGAACTCCTTATCTTTGTGCATTTCCCCCTACAACCCTTATAAAAAAAAAAAAATGAGCAAAATTGCAGTTTTGGAGGAAAACCTTGCAGTTTGCAGCAATTTAGAGATAAATATTTTTAGCCTGCAACTGTAGTGCACTTTGAAGGAAAAAAAAATCTTGGCAAGGAAATTAGGCTATTTGCATATTTGTAGTCTTGTAATTAACAATAGGCCTTCCATTAACAACTAATATGGACTTAGTAGTCTATGGATTTGGTAGCCTTATTTAACCTAAACGTAGGCTTAGTTAATGCCAGTGACAGCTTTGATTGCTGTGAGAATATAGCACTTTGCAGTTTATCCTTTCAAAATAATGCAACAGTTCAGTGCTTGCATCTGGGCCGCCTCGCTATGACGCTGTACTGACCGCAGAGAACACATTGTTTTCAATACCGCTACTTGTAACATCGTTAGCTATTGTGCGAAACAAGTGTCAGAAATCCGGACAAACACCTAAAAATGAGGATATTATTTCTTGGTCTGGAAAACCGGACTATCTAGCTGAGATTCAGACGAATGGCCACCCTATGCCTGACTGATTTTTCCTTCTCTATGCCAAGTAAGCTCAAGCTTTTCCCCTGCTTAGTTTGCTAATGTCAAAATTGCATGGTAGGAAGAACAAAACTTTTTGGAATATTACATTTCAGAGGAAGCTGAGAAAGAAATGCTATGCACATTCAAGGCTTGGAGATTGTAAACAGACACTTTGCAATGGTTAACTTCTAAGGGTTTCATGCTAACCAACGTAACTAGATAACTGCTTTGTTATCGCAATGTCAATGTTACAACCACAGGCGGAAACTTACAAAAGAGACACTGCACTGCCACCTCGCATTCTCTGAACGAAGGTTGAAATATGCCGTCGTGTCTAAGAAGTCGTGTTCCAAGCTTTGATTGATTACTGCATATGTGGTGGGTGGTGACATTGGCGGGTCTACATTTGCGTATTCATAATTTCGTAGTTTTGAAACACAGAAGAACAAAATGGTAGGTCTGAATCGGCCGCTGGACTTTATCATGCAAACTTGCAGGTCCACAAAATGGGAGAACTGGTACTATGTATGGAAATATGCCACTGCGGGGCCTAATGCCTCAGGGACATCTTTGTGATATTACCACTTCTAGTTAAGCAACCAGATATTCACAGGTTCGAATAAGCACTTTTGAGACATGAATTCCCTTCCAAGAAAACTTTATTAATCAGAAAAAGAATTAAAGGTCCCATGGCATGAGGTTTCACTTGATGAGTTTTTTTTTTACTTCCCCTAGTTCCCCTAGCCTGCCTATGGTCCCACAGGTGCTGGAAACGGCGATAGGTGTACAGCATGCCTTTGATATCCTGCTCTGCCTTTGAGAAAAGGAAAGCTCAGATAGGCTAATCTGGAATTTTCATCATACGGGAAAGGTTACCTCAGGTTACCTCCCTTGTTTCATGCTTTGCCGTCCCAGAGAATATGGGCTGTCCATGAAAAAAAATGTGAGTGTAGATCAACTGTCAATGCGATTGTGTAGAGTCCACTTTTTCATCAAGAGACATGGCTTGCAAACGAGCAAAGCTTGACAGTTGCTCAGTGTATATGGTTGAAATGACAATAAAACCCACTTGACTTGACCCAAGTAAATTTCAGTGTTGATCTGGACTCTGAAGTCCCCATTGCAGTACATTCAGCACAGTTGCATTCTGTGTTGTGCCTCACCTCAAAGTACTGTGATCTAATGTGGCTTTTGTTTTGTGAGTACGATTTTTTTTTCTCCCCAAGAAAATACTGATTAGTTCACTTTGCTGCTTGGGAGGATATACAAGTCCTTTACCCGCTGAGTCGCTCAAATACAGACAGCAGTCTGTCACATACTGTGTCTTCAGGTAAGGTTATTATTATTATTATTATTATTATTATTATTATTATTATTATGAAAACCTCAATCTCAGTTGGTTTTAAGCTTAATAGGTTAATATAAACCTTATAAAACTTATTTTATTCATCTATAACAGTATTATGGTGACCCCACTCCTCTCCACCCCCAACCCAATGAAGTAGCTATGGCATAATAAGTCTCCTTTAATAGTATTAGTGTTTCTTCATAGTTAATCCCTTTTCTTTGTGAGATACAAGTATGTTGTGGTTTATACAATACATCTACATGTGCTCCCTTTTAGCTGTAATAACACTGGTAGCCATGGAGAGAGAAATGTATGGTGAGCTTAATCATTTTTTCTCTAAAATGAGAGTGGTGTTGTTCTTAAATTAATAATAAAATAAAATAGTAACAAAATAGTAATAAAAAAATATTTATGACATTGTTGATACCATTAGTATTAATGTTAATGTTCTTATCATGTAAAACATCTGTTAAAACATTCCTTTCCAGAGCAATTACTAGAGAAAGAAATGCAGTTCCATGGTGAGAACACCTTAAACCTGTCTCTCTATCTACTGAATCTTTAAAATAACTTTAATATAACAACAAAACAACAGAAAAAGTGCACTGGAACTATTGGATTGATAGTTGTTGAAAAAACAGTGTAAGTACAACTGTAGCAGTAATAACAGCACGCCCATAACCAGCCACCTCCTCACAGATGTCCTTTCTTTATTTCTGTTATTGGTTTGTTTCCTTTCCTTTCCCTTTATTTCTTTCTATATTTTTTATTTTGTTTATTTCTTCATTTATTTCCTAATACAAAGCCTTAACTTTGTTTGTTTCGATGCACACCTTTAATGCTACTTTGACTGAGGGTGATCTATTCAGATTCGGTCTATGTTAAATTCATGTTTATGTTTCGATTGTCAGCAGGGTATTTCTCACAGCAAACTAAATCTATAACGTAATGTTGAATAACATCAGATCTGTGCTGTTTATCAGTGAGCTCCCAAAACCTAGGAATTGTATCAGTATTTAATTAGAAAGTCAAAACAGTGCATCCCCACCTATGTGAAACAAGACATATTTAAATTTCCTTTTTGGTGACCTGTTTTAACTGAAAACAATGGATATACACTTCGCATGACACCTGACCCTCTTTGATTTGCTTCATACTTTAGGTGCCATTGTACCCATCAGCAATTGTATAAAATTTTTACCTTCTATCTACTTTAGTATCTCATACATTGGGCCCTAAAAACATCATGATCATGGAAAAACTTCTTAACTTTTTTAAAAGTCCCCCTCCATGATTAGCTGATTTATATGTTGTTTGTCACATGTTCACACAACATATTTCTCATTATTATTGAATTTTGCAGTTCCAAGGACAGCTGCTGACCTGAGGATTGTGTTGGTTGGAAAGACTGGATCAGGGAAGAGTGCAACAGGAAACACCATCCTGGGAAAGTTTGCCTTTCAATCTCGTTTGTCTCCTGACTCAGTGACAAGAAAGTGTGAGATAGATGAGTTTCAGCTTGAAGAAACCCCTCGAAAGACAGTTTCAGTTACTGACACCCCAGGTGTATATGACACAGGCTTCACTGAAAAGCAGTTAAGTCATGAGCTAGAGAACTGTATTTACAAGTCTGCCCCTGGACCCCACGTATTCCTACTGATAATTAGTCTTACAGGGAGATATAACAGAGAAGAGAAAAATGCAGTGAAATGGATCTGTGATAACTTTGGTAAGGAGGCTTTAGGGTACACAGTCATCCTCTTCACTCACACTGATGCACTTGAGGGTATGCTGTTAGAACAATATGTGTATGAGAGCAGTGATCTCAGAGATCTCATTGAACAGTGTGGGCGCAGATATCATGGATTTAACAATAAAGAC
Source organism: Tenualosa thibaudeaui (assembly GCA_027481765.1). Taxonomy (NCBI): domain Eukaryota; kingdom Metazoa; phylum Chordata; class Actinopteri; order Clupeiformes; family Clupeidae; genus Tenualosa; species Tenualosa thibaudeaui. Next base: position 483,164 of record JAIFZK010000182.1, read on the forward strand.
ACAAACCCAATTCAAGTCACAGAACTTCTACAGAAAATTGAGACTATGGTGGAAACGAACAGAAGTGACGGGAAGGAACACTATACAAACAAACAATACAAGATGGCTCAGAAACAAATTGAAAAAGCAAGAATGCTAAAATTAGCCAAAGACACAGCTATGGGTGCTGCAACAGCCTTAGGGACAGGGGCAGCAGTAGCTGGAGGAGTAGTTATTGGAGTCACAGAGATGCTTCTCCTACCAGGACTACTGATTGGGATAGGGGCAGCTGCAGCAGTAGCAGGAGGAGGTGCCCTCATTAAAAAAAAATATCAGGGTAGTAAAAAGAATATGTGATGTGTCCAAAGCACCCATATGTCTGTACAACTATAAAACAGACCTGTCAAAATCATTTAAATACATGAATGAGCTCATATGACAGCTATAATATCTTTCTATGCAGGGCATGGTTTAATAGGGAAAAATACAATCTATGTTTGTTCTCAATTAAACAGTTTAAATACAATTTCTCAAATGGACGATTCTGTGTTTTTAAGAATAGGAATGTATGCAAAAACATTGACTTGCAGTTGTGCTCATAAGTTTACTTACCTTGACAGAATTTATTTCTTGGCCATTTGTCAGACAATATGAATGATATCACAAAAACTTTCTTTCACTCATGGTTAATGGTTGGCTGAAGCAATTTATTGTCAAACAACTGTGTTTACTCTTTTTAAATCACAATGACAACAGAAAATACTCAAAGGACCCTGAACAAAAGTTTACATACCCTGGTGATTTGGCCTGATAACATGCACACAACTGGTTTGAATGGCTATTAAAGGTAACCATCTTCACCTGTGATGGTAATTAGTGGGTCTCCTTACAGACCCTCGCATCTTTCATCCAGTTTTGCACTGATGCGTCTTTCTTGGTACTAAGACCCAAATGGGGGGAAAGAAACAGAATTGTCAAAGGATCTGTGGGAAAAGGTTGTTGAACTCTATAAAACAGGAAATGCATATAAGAAAATAGCCAAGGAATTAAGAATGCCAATCAGCAGTGTTCAGACTGAAATTAAGAAATGGAAAATGAGGGGTTCTGTTGAAACCAAACCACGGTCAGGTAGACCAACTAAAATTTCAGTCACAGGAAAAATCCACAAATAACTTCAGGTGAAATACAGGACTCTCTGAAAAAAATGTTGTGTGGCTGTTTCAAGATGCACAATAGGGGGGCACTTGCAGAAAGATGGGCTGCATGGTTGAGTTTCCGGAACAAAGCCATTACTACGAAAATGCAGCATATCCCGCTTCCAATATACCAAACAGCACAGACACAAGCCTCAAAGCCTCTAGCACAAAGTCATTTGGAGTTTTGGTCACAACCATAAACGCTACATTTGGAGAGGAGTCAACAAGGTTTATGATGAAAGGTAGACCATTGCTACTGTGAAACACCGTGGTGGATCGTTAATGGTTTGGGGATGTGTGAGCTACAAAATCACAGGAAATTTGACCTCACATGTGCCGTTAATACAAGGCAGACCAAGAATTTACAGGAACTGGAGGCTTTTTACCAGGAAGAATGGGCAGCTTTATAGTCTGAGAAGATAGATCCTTATCCACAACTACAAAAGACTTCATGCTGTCATTGATGTTAAAGACTTAACATGTTTCCAAAATGTCTTATGTATTGTAAAACTCTAAATAAGCAGTTGATGGATGGCAGAGTATTTTTGATTTGAAAGCATATTTTTACCAATCCTAGCCTTGGAAAAATTCAGCACATAAGTGCATCACCGACTGAGAAAGAAGGTGACATCCAGTGGAAAGTAACGTTAGTGTGTCATTAGAAATATCTGTTTTGACATTGTTGTTAGCTCGAAGACAGTTCTGTGTTTAGACGATTCCCTCAGCATATTACCAAAATGCATATGGGTCATTCCATGCCAAAACAACACATTTCAGAAAAAAATGACACCTGATGGATTTGCTTTGTGTTACTATAATGTTACTATACCCAGGACTTATAATACAAAATATTGCCATTGCATCCTCTGTAGTTTTTGGAGATATGGGGTCTTAAAAAAGGGGGTCATGTCTGAATAAAATGGAGCTCTGAAAAAATGTTCTTGGAGTTTTCATGCCACATTTCTGAAACTTTCAGGAACTATTCTATTGCAGTAGACATCTTTAAAGAGATTATTGTTTCACAGTTGGATATTTGCCGAGTAATGCTTTGCTGAAAATGGCAAGAAAATAACATGATAATTTTTTCTATCTATTTCAGACTACTGTATCTTGTAGATGAATGACATCAGATATTTAGTATTTTTGCACATTACACAAGTTATTGTACATTTTTTACAAATAAGTAGATGTGTGGTATTAATCAAATTTTTTGAGTTTTGAGACATTAAATAGTATATAAATAAGTTAAGACCTGTACTTTAAGCACATTTTCTAAAGTTATGGAAAGCAAAGTATACCATAAAAACAATGACACCACCACAAAACATATTCACATGCATATTCACAAAATATGGGATTGGTACCTAAACCACATAAATTACTGTATCAAAGATGGATTTCATGTCTTGGTGATTGTTTTTTTCTGCCTTGGTTGCTAGGTGTCTTTGTTTATTTGGTCCCCTAGTTACCATGTCCTGCTTTGTTTACACAGACGTGCTCCTGGACATAGTTTCTGCGCCTCCCTTCATTCATCAATTAAGCTTTTCATTTAGTATTTTGTGTCTGCCTTGTCCTTGTGCGTTTAGCCAATGAGGTTTTCTCTTTTTGGTTCTCTTTTAATAGTTATGCACATTTTGCCTGCTCTTGTGTAATGATTGATCACTGTTTGTTGTTGTTGTTGTTAATAATGGCACATATCACAATGAGCCCAACACTAACAGCATTGTTTAACTATTGGTAAGACATCTCTCCTCCTGCTTCAGCCCACGCCAGCGAATGCAAGCCGGGACAATATTCACCTTAGCCCAGACTCTAACTTTATTGCTCTCCTGCTTTTCTATTCTTTGTGTCCTCTGATTACACCCTTAGCCCAAGTGTGTGTGTGTGTACTTTTACACTCATATTTTCATGCTATTTCTGATGGGTGCCATAAAAATTCACTTTAACAGTGAATGATTTTGGATAAAAGGTGTGTAGGACTTTGTGTGTGTGTATGTGTGTGTGTGTGTGTGTGTGTGTGTGTGTGTGTGTGTGTGTGTGTGTGTGTGTGTGTGTGTGTGTGTGTGTGTGTGTGTGTGAAAATATAGTTTAAACTACACTGTGTTATTAATAAAGTAATATATGAGGCAACATAATATATGAGGTCAACTGTTCACTGCCAGATCCTACATGTTCATTGATTAGGCTAGTTGAGTGGGAGTTACAGACTTAAATTCCTCTATGTAGCTTTGTAAGTCTTTAACTGCCTTGTTGTTGCCCATGTTTTGGAAAATCTTCTTACTGACCGATCCAGTTCTCTTACTGCGATCCAAAATCGCTTCAGCATGCACCTCTTGCATCAGGCGCAAAGTTTCATCTATGTCAGCTTTTTCCAACTTTCCCCATCCGATTCCTGTGTCTGACAGGTGATTCTTAAACCTCTTGAAGTCAACCTCTGAAAGGTCTTCCAGAATCTTCAACAGCCCATTCTTCAGTGCTGCTGTCATAGTTAGGTTGGTATTATATGTTTAAGCGTTTTGTGAAATTTATGCAAGACAGGAGTTGTGTTCTAACTCAACTTCCGACTGTTGTGTAATTTCTCAGTTTTTTATTAATCCCAAAAAATGCCCCCTATTTGACATTTATTAAAAGACAACACAGTCAAACCTTGCACTCTGTTGTTCAGAAATCAGTGAACTAGCCAGTTAATCTCAACACCTGCAAAACATCACTAGCCATGTGCTGACGTTAACATTGACATATAGAATCTGGCCCTATAGCTACATTACAGTAGCAGCTTGGGCTGGGTGTGACGGCCCACAATGCACTGGGTGAGCCTGATATGACACTTTTGGACTAGACTGGTGCTTATAAAGAAGACACTATGCTTGTTGGGTAGGTATACAAGGCCACTATTACCTCCAAAACATTGTACAGTTAGCATTACGTCTAGGTTAGCTACTGCTACTGTTAGCTACTGTTAATGACAATCTAGCCTGTGACACACTTGGGGTGAGAGGGGGGCGGACGCTTGACCACATGTCTGTTAGCATATACTAGGTGTCTCTGTTCAATACTTATTACTGTGCATTGTGGAATAAATATCTGAAACTGAAAATTTGTAAGTGGCCAAACCTTAGTTTGCTTCATTCTGTACTTTTGTACTACTTATTTGTACTACTTACTTTTGTAGTACTGTACTACTTATTTTAAGATATGTGTAAAATAAAAGTCCATAACTTCCTACAACAACAGAAATCTAGCTTGAATTGTTCCAATTGTTTCCTTTAATTACCTCTATTAACAAAAAGAGAAACAGTCATTTATATAAACAGCTAGATAATAGTTAGTAATAATAGCTGTGGTGGAAATAACAGAATTAAAAATAAACAGTATTACTAATTAATTTTTTTTTCAATAACGGACCTAATTTGAAAGCACACGTGAAAGCTTCAGTGAGTTATATTGGAGGCGAGGTGCAACTATTTGATGTAACACAGTTGCACTAATGTCAGTGTGCATTCAATGAGAATACAATATGGCAGCTGATTTATTTAACACATAATAGAGATGGTGTTCTCATTTCTTAATTAATGCAGAGATGATCATCACTGAAATACGTAGCTTTAGACCAGTTATTTGTTACTGACTATACTGTCTCATGCCACATGTTAATGTGGACTGTCAATGGCTCAGGAGCAGAAAGACTATTTTCACAATGTTGATAAATGCTATCAGGGTTACACAAAGAAACTTGTTGCAGGGTTACACAAAGAAACTCTGTCACGTCCTTCACAGTGTACTCATCAGGTTTGAACTGGGTCTTTGCCAATAAACCAGTTGTACTCCAGCATGGCCATAACATGCAAATCATGTGATCTATGATGTATAATGTTGAGAATAAGAAATATATGTTTTGCTAATATAATCAGCAGGAAAATTGAAAATTGAAAATTATAATCTAAATATGATCAACTGAACATTGGTTTAGCAGTTGTAATAAAAAAAATATTCATTACATGTGGATGGCATTTTATTAGCAGAGAGATTTACAATTATGTTTACAGAAGGCTGTATGTCTCATGCAACTGAATAAATTTTATGTGCAAATTTAAATATTGAATTAGCTTACTTACAATGTCCTCCTGCCATTCTTATGTCTTGTGTCTGAGCGTCAGATACCGCAGTACTTGTGATCTCCTGAAGTAAAACCAATTCTCTATTCTGTATGCCTCTCCATGTCTTTTCATGGCCCATGGAGGTGGAGTTGTACATTCAGTCATCATCCTCATGGTATTTGCATTTCAAAAGACTAGGCTTGTTGATACGGGCTCGCAGCTGGCTTCATGACTAACAAGAAAAGGCAAGTGTGTAGTGCAAAATGGTGATGTCATATTATAAAGGAAATGTTTTGAGTTCATTCTGGGCCTATTTACTGATGACAAGTTTGCATTTTGTGAGGGCTGAACCCATGTACCCATGAGGATATCCACAAACCTCATTCCCACTTGTGTTATATTGCTTAATTATCAAATGAAAGGAAGAAGAAGGGTTTGGAACTTAGCAATATTGAGCAGGAATGGCCAGCAGTTTACAACTAGATGACTCCTGCTAAGCTCCTTGGTGTGCTAGATCAACAGGGCAATGGTTTGAAATACTTCGGAGAAAGCTTAATCTTTACTTATAGGAAGATGTACAAACTTTAACATAAATTTGAGTGTAAGTCTGTAGTATGTTTTATAAATGAGGCCCCTAATGTAGGAGGGTGCCCATACAACATTGTTATAAATGAGGACTCTCATGGATGATGCACTGCTAGACATAGTCAAACAAAATGAAAGGAACATGTTTTATCAAATATTCTCTTATCTTGTCTGTTATCTGTTTCCCAAAGATGTACTGCCAGTTCCCTTTTCAGCAGACAGTTTGTTGTCACAAAGGTTCTTTCATAATTGAATCCACTGGGCTATCAAGCTCAGCCCTTATCATTAGGCTCCTTTGTTCCTGTTTCTGTTCCTCTGAATCTCTCATCCCCAGAATATGGTTCTATCTTCTATCTTTCTCTTTCAATTCAAGTCTTTCAATTTAGTACAGTACAGTGGGAGCCAAAAGTGGGCTGCATAGACTTAAAACGGGGGCAGGCAGCTGCAGCTTTGTGCTGCGCTGGTTTCTGGTGTAAATAAGGACACAACCACACTGTAAATGTGACACATTGTTTACTATCTGCTTGCTGTATGAATGGAGCCTAATGTTATTTTATTTAAACTGCAGATGATAAATGGAAGATGTCTCATTTGCATCTTTTTGTCTAGTATTTCGTTTTCTAGTATTGTCTTGTATAGTTGTCTAATATTTTTTGTCAAGTTTCTTTGTCTGGGCCTACGTGCAGCTACACCAGACTCTGGTGTCTCCCTCTCTCTGACTCTATCCATACCAATGTGCATGCACACATCAAAACAGCTATTCCAGGATAGAATAAGATGGAAAATGTCCCATTCTTAGGAACCTTATTTCTCAGGACATACATGTACAAGGGTAGCACTATGCTCTCTTCTTATTCACATGTCTAGACAAGTGCATTCAAAGCAAGATATGGAAATGTACAGGGACTGTGAGGGTGAAACTCCCAAGAAGGCAAATAAAAAAGTAACTGGGTAGATTTCCATGAAGATTCCGAAAATTTTCACACACATTTTCACATTCCATGACACAAGGACAGATTTAAGACAAGGACAGACTCTTAAAGACTTGAGACATATTGGGAAAACACTATTTTGTAGTCTTCAAAAGCAAATTCCACCATGAGAGAGTAGGGTCTGAAATCTGTAACTGTGGGGTATGAAACCTATAAACCTGACTGTGTGTGTGTGTGTTTTACACTATCGGACACAAAATGGTCAATTCTACAAGTTACTCAATTGCAGATCATGTTCATGAGTCTGAAATCTACTTAGGGGTCCCATTTCAGTCTTGAATGGTAGAGTTCATACAGGGATTATGAGTCTCATAAACTCCAGAGGAAATACCATGGACATGGTAGATAAGGCAATGGACTGAGAGGTAAAGGCACCTACGCCTATCTAATGCACCTAAATGCTAAATACCAATCGCTTACCTGGAGCAGAGCAAAAGGAGAAAGAACTGATTAAATCATACATGTAAATCACACCAACTCTTCCTGTTGGCACTGCAATTGTCTCTGACCGAAGAGCAAGTGCATTAATGCCCTGCAAACTCAGACAAGATCAGACAAACAGACAATAACTCCTATATTATATATAGAATATTTCCTGATCAATAACTTAAAAACATGTGTTACTTAGGCCTAACTAAATCAAGTATTTGCAAGTATTTTGTTTGGGTAAAAATAACAATTATTTATATCAAGAGTAATTAAGATTCATCCAGGTGGTGATACAAGACTCTTTTAAATCTCTTGAATTTTTTGTAGCTTTATATCAAAACTGACGATTTTTAAAGTTTCAGGATTTCACTCAAATATCTCGGTGTGCCTTCATTCTACCCTGATGAGATTTTGTCACCTAAAAGTTGAGGCCATGGGCTCTATTGTCTACCAGTGCCACTGACTAACTACAACGTCTAATCAACAGCTCTCCACTTTACCATTTGCAATTGCTATTAACCAACTAGGGCCCAATTTCTCGATAACAATGGGTCATGCACTTATGTATGTTCTTTGCAATTGATATTATCCTGTATCCTGTGTCCTGTGTCCCGTGTCTCCCAAACATGCTTGTATTGTGTTAATCTATGGATCACTTGTAAATATGTACAATACAACAATGGTTTTGGGAAATGATCAGAGAACCTTAGGATGTTCTTTAGTGTGACTTAATGAACTACTTAGGCTTAAGATGCTAAGCACATTTTAGCATAGGGACACAACCAATTGCATTTGTAAGTATTTCTAACACTAACAGATGCATATTCCAACAGATACTGTGTCTGTTTCAGGGGAAACTACTGCAGTTACCCCATACCCATATGACTCTTAACAGACGGTGGTGCAGGTGGTAGAGGGTTGCAGGTTTGAGCCCCACTCTGCCAGACCCCATCAACATGTCTTTTAGCAAGATAACTGTACCTCAAATTGCTCCCGAGGCAGGTTGGCACCTTGCATGGAAGCCTCTGCCACTGGTATGTGAATGCATGTGTGTGAATGGGTGAATGTGAGGCAAGCTATGAGTGTTCGTAGGAGAAGGAAAGCGTTATATAAATGCAGTTTACTATACAGTTTATAGTATACTATACTAGTTTAGTAGCCCATCAGGTTGCTTGATACTGGGTGCTGGGGATAAGATATGTCACATATATAACGAAGTGTTAAAGAGAGGAGGAATTGGAGAGTCTAACAGCAGAAAGGAGCTTCTGTGCATTAAAAATGCAGCATACACAATACTTAACAAAACTTTATTACACATACATTTTATACAACCCCAGTGCAGTGGATTACACAGGACAAGATAACACAGGACAAGGAAAGCAAGGTAATTGTCTCCACAGTGTGTGGAAAATGTGTAGATCCTATCTGGAGTCCTCAGTAGTTATTTGCATTCCAGGAGAAAAAAGCCTGTGCTTTGATTTGATTTGCAGTAGGAGATAGATGCAACTTCTCATGCACGGAGGGTTTCACATATTCATATTACTAAAATTACATAATTTACTGATACTAGTAGTATCATACTGATCACTAACAGAAAAATGTGTGGTCCAGGGTCTAGATATTCCAAAATATCAGTCCACAGTCTGTCAGAGAGGCCAGGAGTATCAATCACTGTGATGGTCCTTCCCTCAACCTTCTTGCTTTTCTTTTTACAGCATTGTGTCACAGGATCGAATGACTTTTTTGCTTTAAACGCCCTTTTCCCCAGAATGGTGTTTGCTGTTGAGCTTCTCCCTGATCCACTCTTACCCAAAAGGACTATTTTCAAATGATCTGTGCATCCAATTATGCAATAGACATATGAGTATCAGAGCACTGAGAATAACTAGCAAATGAGTGTGAATGTAAGGATATGTGTTGCATTTCATTTGCCACTAGAATAATAAAATATGAAATGCCTAATATGAATTGACAGTGGGTCATTACCTACTTGCTGTGACATGGACACTCCTTCACTTTGAGCTGTACATTGAACACTGGCATCACCTCTTCCTTGGGAATATTGCTGTCCTTCCACTTAGGAAAGGGGGAGGTGAACATATTGAAAGATAGATAGCGTTGTGAGAAGAAAATGGGGGAAAAAAAGAGATTTGTGAAAATGAAAAGGATGAACAGAGAAAGACGACCACAAATATTTCCTATACACACTTATACACACTTACAACTTGACAAACCTGATGAAGTTGCTCTTGGCAAGGTTGTCCAGAGTCTTCCTCATCTCTTCTTGTGGAGATCTCCCTGTCATATCAGTTGAAAATGAAATTATTTTTTCCTTAATGGACATTCTGTTTGTCAAAAATTATTCTTGGAAGTCATGAACTGGCATACATGCAGCATAAATGCCTGTCACAGACCTTTGCAGATAAAATATTTTATGAATACAATAATGTGAGTAAGAAATGGCATTACTTACAAAGGTATTCCATTCCTTTGTTATATGTCTTTCTCATATACCACTATTGCAGTTATATGAAGTCTCATAAACATCCTATGAAGCTCTTTAAAGTAGGGCTCAATATGACTTCCTGAAACTCTCACTTGCGATTGGCTGCCACATCTTAGGTGGAGTTAGTCTCCAGTGCAGTCCAGTCCAGTTCACCATTTCAACTGCTCGACACACTCATTCTGTTTCATTTTCTAAGCACAGAGGGAAGTATTTTCACAGTAAGTATTTCTAAGGGAATTTATCCCACCTGTTTGTTTGAACAACGTAACAAGAACAAGGGATAAATTATAGAGTAGAGAATAAATAGACTGGAATAAAACTATGAATCTGTTACCTGCTTAATCATGCCCCATTAAACCCCATCCATAGGTTATGTTTATATTACATATTTATGATGAATCACTGATTCTTGAGAATTTCACTAAAACAAGTTTTAGTTTTGAAAGAAAAAAGTTAGTTGAAATCCAAAATATGAAATTATACCATCATAGACCAAGTTCTCAGCTATTCAGCAATGTTCTGGTGCCAACTCCCCATTTTGTTTTTTTTTTTTCATAAAATAGGTATTTTTCCAGTTCTTACTTTGGTTTTGTCAACACCGTTAGTCACAATTAAAAGCAAATAAAATTGTATTTATTAGGTTTAATATGTATTTGGAATTTTTAAATCATTATCTGGCATCCTTAGTACACATATATGCTGTTAAATGTTGGAAATTCACTGTTGTTCATTTTTTTATATTGTTTCCTGTGTACTCCTTTAAAAGATCTACAATCATACAATGTTTTTTTATTTAACAAATATGCTTTTTGTATTAAAAGATAGTATTACTTTAATAACTCAACAGCACTGAAGATAGATATTGTATGCATATTCATTTAAAACAAATAAAACAGCCTCTGACGGTGGTGACTTCAGAGCTGACGGTGATGACACTAATCTGACAGTGGTAACAGTAGCATCATTACAACATATATTTCCAAAATATATGCCTCTTAAGTCAATGGCATCTTGCATAACAACATTGTTGAATTTGTTGGTCATCACACAAACAACTTAAACAGTGTAATGTTCTCTACTCATAAAATAACACTTAATAAATTGAAGAACAGATACAGAACAATTGTGATCACGCTCAGCATTTTCCATAAACTGAAATTAAAAAACAAACACTCTGTGTAAAAACTATAAAACAAATCTGCTAGAAAAATTATAACTCATTTGTAACATCAAACTTTTAAAGAAAAAAGCGCAACACTGCTGATTTACAAAGTCACCACTTTATTGGTTGGTGTACTGATGTATTGAGTAATCATTCCAAAAATATGGAGAACTTCATTTATAGAGGCTTAGAATAAGGAAACACCAGTTAAAACTAATAATTGAATTATTTTGATGTAAAAAGCTTCCACCAGCAACTGAAATGGTGACTGGGGCACTTTTTCTGTATTTCTAGACTCTAACACTTTATTTGAAGGTGGACACTTCTCATGACATGACACTTGTCATGAACATTAACAATTTGTCATGCGTTAAATTGTAATTTTTTACTGTCAACCTGACATTGTTTTGGATGTCTTTGTCATGACAACTTGACCAACCAAGACCACATAGTCAGTAAATACCTTTGTCATGACAACTTCACATTAACCAAGACCACATAGCTGGGAAGTATCTTTGTCATGACAACTTGACATTGACCAGCATAACCTGCAGGTGACTTTCGACTCAGCATGTCTCCACCCCAATCCCAGGTGCTCACAGGTCCAAGCCTGGGCTAGTGCAAGGCTGAAGTGAAAGTCACCTGCAGCTCATGCTGGTTAATGTCAAGTTGTCATGACAAAGATACTTCCAAACTATGTGATCTTGGTTTATGTCAAGTTGTCATGACAAAGACATGGACAGCCTATGTCATCTTGGTAAATGTCTAACCATAACTTCCTAAAATACATAAAGGCAAAGTTTAGTGCAATGACTATGAAATTGGAGGGAATTACAGTGAATGATTTGCTTAAATGTTGCTTTGCATTTTCATTTTTAGTTTAGTCATTGCAAATGCATAGCCTACAAGCGATCTTGGTAACAACAGTGAATGCCGAGAGAAGAAAGGCAAAATTATATAGAGGACATAACATATATACAAATATAAGAGGTTATTGACACATTATAGGGCATAGTAGTATTTGTTGTGATCAACAATTATAGTCTAGCCTCCACTGTGGATCATTAGGAGGTTTTTGTCCCCACCTTCAGACTGTATGTCAACACGTCAGGTTCTGTGTCTGACATCTGGTGACATCTGACGGTGGTGACAAAAACCTACTCTTTTCCATAATATGCAGTTCACATTAGCCAGTTAGTCACATTAGTTTAGTACCTCACACCTACCTCTTCTTAAAAGGTATATATTTATGTTATTATCTAAACTAATATTTTTCAAACAAAAGAGACGGTGTTGACACGTTATGTTTGCGACAGTAGCAGTGTTCAAAAATAGTGACAAATTTAAGAGAGAATAGTAAACTTACAGGAGCTTGGGTGATGGTGCAGCATGCAGTAGAGCTGAAGGTTCCAAAAGGGGGCCCTTAGGAATTTAGTTGACCTTGACCAGCCTGATTTTATTGCTTTTAAAAAATATCTGATGGTGGTGACGAATATGTGGGACACACTTTGAGTAACCAGAAAATAATTGTAAATGTTGTTTAAAACTCACTGTTTGTAGTTTTTTATATATACTTCAATGCATTCCTTCATGTGGTGAAGATATTATTTAATTCCATTATTATTTTTTGTTTTTTTAATCAAGTTGAAATGATTATCTCCTCGCTGAGGACAGCTGGTTTTATAGGCAGTGGGCAAGCATACAGTGATGAAATATATTAAAATTAGAAATAAACCTTTTGCAACAGAGCCCTTGATTATAACATGGATTCTTTCTATTCATAAAATGTTATTGATTTTCAACAGAATAAGCACTTTTCTGAGTGGGACATGTTTTTGCCAAAGTCTCAAGAATCAGTGCAATAATAAACAGTAGGGCTGAGGGTAAACGATTATTTTTAAAACGATTAATCAGGTGATTATTTTATCAATTAATCGACTAATTGGACGATTAGTCTAACGATTATTTTTATGTTGTTCGATTAATAAACACCATAATAGGATAGGTACATCAATTCAAGCAGTAATGTTTGTCAAATTATAAATAAATGTCATAACAGGTATCATGTGTTCGACAACATCAGTGAGAACCAGGATGAGGTTACGGAATTACTGGAAAAGGTACATAACATGCTTCTGGCCAATGAAAGAAAACACTATACCAGTGATGTGCATGAGGAGGAAAAATGTGAAGGCCGAAAGCACGACAGAAAAAGAAAACGACAATAACAAAATCAGACAGACCAGAACGTGTGTAAGCAAATGTAGTATCTAAATCACATCAGTTATTTATGCATTTAGCAGACACTTTTATCCAAAGCAAACTTACATTTTTGTCATCTATCTGTTGTTCAGGGCCAGTCTCACCAAGAGCAATTTAGTAATATCCATATGCACATTATCATTGTATTCACAAGTTAATGTTGTCATCTGAATACTGGTGTGTTACTGTTGCATTCTGGATACTGTATTCCTAGTACTGTTGTATTGTGAACACTGATATCTGATTGAATGACCTTATCTTTAAACTTTCATAAGCTATAATGAAAGTACTACTTTTGATACTTTTGAACTTAAAGTAAATTATGGCCCTCCAGTCATCTATTGATCTATTGATTAATCTATGGGACACCATTTATATCTGTTGGAATTAAATAAGAGTTATTATTATGTACAGTTGTATAACCAATATATGTGTTATCTCTATAATGATGTTTTAGGAGGAAAAATACCTTAGAGGAACAGAATGACCTGCCCCTCTTATCTTCAAAGCAGTTTTGGTTCTTAATGCAATAGTTTCTGTGCAACTGTATCATCCTGTCTTTAATAAAAGTGTGGTCTGAGGCTCTGAAGTTAGGAGACTGTGGGAAGGGACTGCCCTGACTACACTCTCCCCTTTGGCAGCCAAAGTACCGCGGAAAGGAAAGCTCAACTGTCGTGTGGTCTTTGTAGTAGAGTAAAGAGATATTTCCCTGCCAATATCCTATATTATATAGGAAGTAGCATGTTCATAAAGTGACAAGTGCCCTGGGATTACAGAATTATGAAGTGAATTAATTTGTCTAGTTTATGGAGTCTTGCTCTCCAAAGGCACATATGGCTGAATGAAAAGTGATCAAGGACTCCCCCTTGTGGTAGATTGTACTGCTAGACAAGCAATATTAAAAAAAACAAACAAAAAAAAAAAAAAAAAAAAAAAAACGGGTAGCTTTTCACAGAATTATGACTATGACTGATTCATATTCACACTTTATACTGCAAGTTACACACACTCACAAACATTAAATGTTTTTTGCTATAAGTAGGCCTACATGACAAACTAGTATGATCTTGAGCTAGTGTGATAGTGTGATAACAATTTAATGGTTTAGTGCTCTTCTTTTTTGCAATTACACATAGCCTACATGCTATGGCTACATATAGAATAACTAATGGGTTTTCGTGTTGTTGTTTTTTCTTTCCAGAATTGAAGGGACAATGTGCTTTATGCAAATGGTACTGAACACCTTTAAAATAGACTACTCTGTTATTTGATGCTATTTACATTTATGCATTTAGTAGGCCTTTAGCTTTTATCCAAAGTGACTTATAAAAGAGGATAACATTCAAGCTACGGCACAATGGAAAAAGTTTTATTATATTTGAACATATAGTTAACTTACAGAAAACACTCCTGGTAGAAGTTGTTGTAGTATTCTCTTCCATTCTTCTTCAACATGGTCTCCATCTTCTTCCTCATTAATTCTTTGACCTGAGTAGATTATCTCTCTGCATTATTAAAGGTGTGATATCCACCACCACAGCTGTCTAGTAGGCTAGTCTGGAGTGTCTTTATTGGACATGTTTTCTACTTATTTCCACCTTAGCTGATTAGCATGAGTGAAATAAAAATAGACACAGATAGACAGATACTTTATTCGTCCAAAAGGAAATTAAGGTGTCCAGTAGCTCATACAACAACATTCATACACATTGGCAGACAGACACACACATGAATCACGCACACACACAAATACACATACCCACTTCAAAAATACAAAGGAAGAAATCAATTCTGTGTCATGTAACGAAGGATGCAAGACTACAGATACCTACACAAAGGAACTACCCAAGACTACAGATACATAGGAGACTAACACAGAGGAACTAACTAACAAAACAGAGACCAACACAGAGGAACTACCTAACAACACAGAGACCAACACAGAGGAACTACCCAAGGTCATGTCCATTCATACAGGCAATTTGTCAGCTTTTTGTTTCTCAGTAGGCCACTACACTGGATAAGGGTGGTTGAGGGCTCATTGGATGCACCTCCTTGAGACCTAAGTTTCAATTTTCAAAGCACTACAGTCAAAGCACTACAGTTTGTACACCAGCACAGGGGAGCTCCCCATACTTTCAGAAGTGTTTGTTTGCTTCTTTGTTTCTTGTTGCTTCTCTCAGGTGGTTTAGAACGAAATTGTAATGAGGGAACAGAGAGTTGGATTAGTCTCATGACATAAAGGAAACCACCACATGTTCCACAGTTAGTTAAAGCCAGCAGAACAAGGTCTAGGCAGCTTTTGTGGACAAATTCCCTCTTGAGTGGGTAATGCAAGGAAATAAATAGATACATACATACACACACACACACACATACATCACATACATACATACATACATACATACATACATACATACATACATACATACATACATATGTATGGAAGCAGGGGAATAACCAGTATGACATCACAGCAATTTGAAATGGACTTTTTTGTTGTCAGTGTTGTTCTGCAAAGCATGCAACTGGAACTAGAAGTTTCTGTGCTTGTATGTGTCATAAATGATGACAATGGTAAAATTTGCCTGTGTTCCCTTTGCAAATGACCTTGCTGTTCAATTAGGGTTTTACAGTAGGGTTTATTCTTTTCATTAACACTGCTACACCTTCAGAAGCGGAATGAAGTTATCTTCAGTTGCTTTGACGGACAATGGGTCAGACAAAAGCCCTCTGCAGTACAGGGAACCAACTCTGACCAACTCTCTGTTTACTCTGTCTTGCTGGAAGTGAATTTACAGAACAGAACAGAGAGAAGTTCAGTTCCCTTTATTCTGTATGTAACCAGGTGTAGGACTAATATCCAGTAACCCACTCCACTAACCACAGCCTTACATCTGTTTAAAACTCTACATTCGATAACTAAGAGTTGACTTACTGTAAAAATTACGTTCTTTTGTCTTTTGAATGTATAATTCTATTTGCCATTGTATTATGTGTCTTGGACGCATAATGAAACATAATGAAAGCCCACCAATATAATAACAATAACAATAACAATGTTATTGTTGTTGTTATTATTAATATTAGTAGTATTAGCAGTAGGACTAGTAGTAGTATTACTGCAGACCCTTGCCCCTGAACCCCTCTGTGCCTCTGTGCAAATGTCACTCCTCCCTCTGTCTGTCACTTTAAGATAGAACAAGTGTGTGTGTGTGTGTGTGTGTGTGTGACAGGATCAAGCTAATGAGGTATTGAGGCTGAAGTAATGAGGTAACGAGATGACTTTTAATTAGAAAATATGATCAGACACACACATCCACACGGCTGAAACAGTGAAAAAATGAAAGAGACAAAAAAAAGAAAAGAAAAGAAATAGAGAGTAACAAAGATGACAATGCGTAGATCTGATCTGATCAGGTTTGAACACAAGCTCATGTGTTTGGGGCAGTCACTCTTGTAAGCTCCCTCTGAGCCTCAAGGTACCAATTACTATCATACTTCGCCTGGTCAGAGTTCCACCAGACTAAATGATCAATCTTCTCTAACAACTCTTTAACTTGATTGTAATCCTGTCTACTGTTATGAAACGAATGAAATCTTCCCCCACAGCTGTTGACTAGACTTCGGATAAATTTACTGGCTCTGCAATAGTCCTCAAGTTTAGTCCCTTGAAGCTGGTCCACGTAGGTGAAAAGTATGATGACGTAACACAAAACTTCCCTCCCCAAATTCTCCTCAACCCATTTTACAGCATTTCTCACTTCATCTGTGACTTTGTCATTCAAACTTATCACCAGCAGAAAAACATGTGGTCCAGGTTCTAGATATTTCTGAATCTGTGTCCGCAGTCGATCACTAAGATCAGAAGATAGGCCTGGTGTGTCAATCACGGTGATAGTTCTACCCTCAACCCTCCTTCGTTTCTTTTTACAACGCTGTGTCACAGGATTAAATGACATCTCTGCTCTGAACGCCTTTTTCCCCAGAATGGTGTTTGCTGCTGCACTCTTCCCTGATCCAGTCTTGCCCAGGAGGACTATAGTCAAATCAGCAGATATATCACTACCTGCACAATCAAAAATGCATTAGTTAACCACTAGATACTTTTCAACAGGAAAGAAAGAGGGAGAGGGGAAAGTGTGTGTGTGTGTGTTTATGTGTGTGTGTGTGTGGTGTGTGAGAGAGAGTGAGAGTGTCTGGTTCTGTGTGTGTGTGTGTGTGTGTGTGTGTGTGTGTGTGTGTGTGCATGTGCATGTGCATGTGCATGTGTGTGTGTGTGTGTGAGAGAGAGAGAGAGAGAGAGAGAGAGAATGAGTGTGAGTGGAGTGGGAGTGAGTGATTACCCCGTCCTTGCTGTAATGTGGATGCTCCTTCATTCAAATCTCTGCTCTGCACACCAAGGTTGAATTTCACCTCATCACCCCATCCTGTGGAATGCTGCTCAGTTCTCACTTAGGGAAATAGAGAGAAGGAGAGAAAGAGAGATGGTGGGGGGAAACAGATTGTGAAGAGAGAGATGAAGAGTGAGGTATCGAGAGATGGAGGAGGAAGGGCAGACAATGAAAGAGTCATTGGAAAATGGGATGAGAGGAGTGACAGAGAGGGAATGAGAATGATCATTATAGAATTAGATTATAATGACAATTACATTATTATCACCATTAGAATATTATGAATAAAGATGCACGATAGATATCGGACCGATAAAATATAAAGTAGTAGAGTAGTAAAATGTCTTCACCAGCATGGTCGTTTTTCTCAGTGGTAGAAGATGACAATATAGTTGCAATTTGCAAAGCTTCTTCAGCGAGGATTGCGAGAGGAGGAAAGAAGACGTCAAGCTTTAACACAACGAATCTTATAGCTCACCTGAAAAGTTGCCATCGCGGAGAAGAGGTATTAAACGAATATGAGGCAGCTACTGCAGTGGTTAGCAGTGTTAAAGCGTTTTTTTTTTTACGTATGGAATTTTTTACTATGCTTGATGCAGTTAAAGCATTAATAATTTTGAGAATGCACTTTCATTACATAAAAAAGTTATTTGATTACATAAAAAAAACTTGACTTGAATACTTACCTCCACAAGGGATGCACTTTTTTGTTAAAAAGGAGTGGTGTCGTTGTTGTATAGCAAATGACCACATTTTGTGATGAGATGAGAATAATAAACAGAGCCAGAAAGTTGTTGTTTGTTGTTTTCTGTTATAGATAGGCCAGAGCAGCTAAAATATCAATTTTCCATCCTGCACAAACTGCAGACTATATGAATATATTATATTAAATATAAAAATATTAACTTATCGGGTATCGGCCCTGAGAAGCAGGAAATTATCGGTTATCGGTATCGGCCAAAATGTTTCATATCGTGCATCACTAATTATGAACATTAGAATTTGTTTATTATGACCATTAGAATTAGATTATTATGACCATTAGAATGTTATGACCATTAGAATGTTATGACCATTACAATATTATGGCACTAGAAAGAAAGTAAACTGATGCATCGGCAACAAATGCAAAAGGCAAATATTGACAACTTTTAAAAAAAAAAAAAAAGCTTTAAACTTACATTTTCTCTGCAGCTTGTTTTCTAAGTCTGCGGCTGACTGGTTGAGCTTCATCTTTTGTAAGATAGTAACCAGGATGTCCCCTGCTCTTTCAGTGTACGCCTCAACCATTAAGTCCACAGTGTCATTTGTATCGGCTTTCTCCAGACGTCCCCAGGGCACTTCACCCTGATCATGCAAAAAGTGCTTAAACCTCTTGAGATCATCTGTGTTGAAATTGTCAACTGTGCATCTCAGGATTTCCTTCAGGGCTGCAGTCATTGCAGGGTCTGAATTATTTCATTTTATTTTTAACCAATGATCAATACAACACTGTACCACTCCAAAGTGCAAAATCTAAAGCTTAAGTTTGTTTCACTAACTCATTCATTCAGTAGCCAATTTCAAACTCAATTTTTTCAGAATTATGAGCTCATATGTCAGTGAGTCAGTTCAATGTGCTCACCTGATCTAACATGTTTTGCTGTAGACTGTTTTTAGAGAAGTTGTCCACTGACTCACAATAAAAGGAAGGAATAAATGGAAGTTACTTTTCAGTCACCCCTCAGTCACAGCTCAACAGCTCAACACACATTTGCTGTAGTTCTAAGAGTTTGTCATTTTATGACTTGGGAAAGGACTATGATAGTGAGTACCTTTTTATTATCATTATTTGTTATTGTAGATATTGGAGTGCTGCCATAGTAACATTACAATTACAATGCATTACAATGCTTCCATTAACATAATCACTATCAAGTTAAAGTGACTTCTCTGTGAAATATATATGAACATGCCATAATCTGAATCCATTATATCAGAAGAAAATTGTTTGAGAAATCCTGAACCTACATGACCTATCTCTGCATGCCCTGAGTCAAAAACAGTGGAACTATTTTACTTTTATTCTAGCTATGTCAGCCATAGCTCATGTTTATACCAGTCCAGAAAGAAATAAAGGAGTAACATGTCTAGAAAGGGATAAAGGTGGTTCTCAATTGCACCACTGAACGGCACTGTTTTCCTTGATTTATAGTGGAAAATAATCCATTGCGGATTGTACTTCTGGGGAAATCTGGATCAGGAAAGAGTGCAAGTGGAAACAGGATTTTGGGGGAAAATGCCTTTTTATCTAAATGTGCTCCTGAATCTGTGACAAGACAATGCCAGACATCAACAGCCTCAATTCATGGTAGATGCATCAGTGTGACAGACACACCAGATATGTTTGACCGAGATCTTGATGGAAGTGACGCATGGAATGATCTGAAACAGCATGCTGTGCCTGAACCTTGTGTCTTCATACTTGTGATCAGACTGGATCTAAGATTAACAATCAAAGAAACAATGCTCATTGAGTGGATCCTAGAGAACTTTGGAGAGGAGGCACTGAACAATACAGTCATACTGTTTACTCATGCAGATCAGCTAAAGATTAGGAAAAGATTGGTGGATAAATACATCCATTCCAGCAGTGATTTATGTAAAATTATTCGTAAATGTAACAACAGGTATCATGTGTTCAATAACACCAGTGAGAACTATCACGAGGCTACAGAGTTACTGGAAAAGATATTTAAAATGCCTCTGACCATTACAGGGAAAAGTTAGCATTTGCTAGCCTCTGACTCCCACAAAAACAGCAAAAAAAAAGAAAGAAAGAAAAGAAACAACCTGCCCAGTCTTCCTGTTCAAGCAGCAGCATTTCTGCTCATTTATTCCCACTGTCTTCTCTAGCAATGAGGTGTGTAATTGATGCCAGCTAGCCTCCAATGTTAGAGTAAACCTCCTCTCTGTTACAGGTGCACACACCTGCTTGGCACCTACATGCACACTTGTACCTCTGTACGATCCCTGCGAAACATGTTTGTCCACTGACCTAGAAGCACTTCTTTAAATCAGGAAGGTGAACTTATATGTAAATACTTGTGGAGTTTTGGACTGTTTTAACTTGGTGAGGTTTAATCTGCATTGGAGTGCCTTCACAGTCTAGCCCTGTGTCTATATGTTCAAATATTTGGCTATGTTATTACTAATGTGTTGTGGATTTATTAATAACATGATTCTGAACTCAGCTTCAATTCTCATATAGTTTCCAATCTATAATTTTCCTCTTGCAGATTCTGGTTCAGATGCCTTTATCCTCTTTTCCTTATGCTATAATGATAATACACATGAATACATATTGACATTCTACATTCACAAGACATTCCTTAATGTTATCTTAAATAAACTCTACATCAGTTTATTGATATCTGAATGTATTGCTACATCCTATTGTGCCAAGAAATAATGTGTGTGATAAACTATTAACTTAATATGTTAAATTTGACGTAAATTATGGGCCTCCAGTCGTCTCCTGTAATTAATCTATGGGACACCATTTATATCTGATATGAAGCTATGTAAAGCGTGAAGTTATAATGAAACAAAGTAGTAGGCTAGTTTCTTTGAACTGTTTACTGAACTTCTTTGATTGCATACATACATGCATCTACTCACTGTTTTAACTGCGCACTGCCCCCTATATATATATATACATTTTATATGTATATGTTTTACATATGTTTTATATGTATATATATATATGCAGTCTTGCCTGGTCTTGCTGTAGGCCGGTTTTGCTCTCCACGGGCACATATGGCTGAGTGAAAAGTGATCAAGAGCTCCCCCTTGTGGTAGATTACTTGACTAACAAGAATGTTTTAAAAAGTAAAATGTGCGTTGTTTTCATTGAATGATGACAGCAACAGCCTAATCATACGGACTTTATACCACATACCATAATTGATCAAGATCTTGAAAGATAAAAATCTTGAAGAAAGATAATTGTTCGGCTTATATTTTGAGTCTTTTCTGTACATTTGCATGTGGTTAACTAAAAATACAAACATGTTTAAATTTCTGCAATAAATTGGCTACATAACAAGCTAGTGTGTCTGGTGCATTTCTACAGTTCAATGGCTTAGCATATTTTTTTCCATTCGAGAAAGGCTATAACTCTATAGCCTTAACTCTATAACTCTAGGCTCTCTCTCTCCAAAGCTTGTTCCTCATCAAAATCTAAGCATCACAATTTTGGCACGAAGCCTTTTCGCTATTTCTACACTAAGTCAGCCGAAGACGCGTAAGTGAGTGCGCCTGCCTGACTCCCCCTCACTCCGCCTGCCAACAGCCGAAACGCATAAGCTACTAGCTTGAAGAAAAGACTGGAGGTAAAACACGTTATTCTTAAGACCGAAAGGTACTTGTTATGGTTTTAATTGGATAGTTTAGTAAAGACTAAATAGTCTACATAGTTTTAAACTGTCTTGCAAGTGTTGATACGAGCCGAATACGCACACATCACCACCTGTGCATTTACCAACGTGCAACTACGACGTTGTTGTTTAAACGTTGAAACGTCGATTTCCAGTCATTTTGACTGCAGCACTGCACTATTTAATGAAAACCCTCACAATGGATTACATTTGAACTAAGTTAGCAATGTCAGCGTTATTACGTGGGTGAACTTCTCAATTGCTATGCCAGATCAACAGCTGCCAGTGAAGTATCGTTTCCTCAAAAGTGAAACTCAGCTCGTGCTGTGACCTCAAAACACAGGCTACTAAAACTACCTGCCCAGTTTACCAGTGACAATCATCAAGGCACACATGCCAAGGGGTCATTTAAACATACATAACATTTCATGCATGAACAACCATTGACCAGGAATTGGTACAGTAAACACACAAAAATTAATGAATACTTAGTTAAACTATGGTCTCTCTATTGCTCTTTTTTTCTGAAAGAAGCCATAGCAAGTCATGGCTGGCAGTGAAGTTGTGCAACTCAGTAGAGCAGAGAGGCCTTGGAAGCCACGGCGGCATCGCAAGTGGGAGGAGGAAGAGGAGGGGATGGACCCCGAGGAACGACAAACGCAGGAGATACTGCGGCATGTGCGAAGTGTGCTTAATAAACTCACGCCACAGATGTTCAGCTGTCTTATGCAGAAGATGAGCAATATCCCAATCTGCTCTGAGCGCCGTCTTAGGGCTGTTATTGAGATAGTGTTTGAGAAGGCCATCTCAGAACCACAGTTTAGTGTAGTTTATGCCAACATGTGTCGCTGCCTGATGGGGGTGAGTGCGTGCGTCTGTGCGTGTGCGTGTGTGTGTGTGCATGTGTGTGTGTTAAACATCTGTCAGAAATGCTTGTCTGCTACTAGATTATGGAAGTATTTGTGCGTGTGTGTGTGTGTGTTTGCTATGTCACATCTATGTGTGTAAATGTAACATTTCACTTTAAAGAGCATACTTTATACACAATGAAGTGTGTACTCAGTATGTGGGAGTGTGTGACAGCAAACCTCCAGAATTATAATGGCTGGCTCATTATAACGAAAGACAGAGGGACTCATGTGTCTCTGTGCTGCTTAGTTGAAAGTGCCCATGGAACATAAACCTGGTGTCACTGTGAACTTCCGGAAACTTCTTCTAAACCACTGCCAGAAAGAGATGGAGAGGACCTGGCATGTTGATGTCTTGGAAAAGAATGGGGTATGTGTGTGTGTATTCGGTTGGCTCATGCATCTTGCTTTCTTGTTTTGACCTTTGACCTTATTGCCTCACAACATTTCCTGTAAGTAGGAGCAGCAACAGCATTCAAAGGAGGAGAAAGAAGAAACTGAGAAGGAGCTTAGACAACGATCGGTGGGCACTGTGAGGTTCATTGGTGAGCTGTTCAAGCTGAAGATGCTTACAGAGCCCATCATGCATGACTGCATTGTAAGATTGCTGAAGACAGCTAGTGAGGAATGTGTGGAGTGCGTCTCTGTGCTGCTGTCTACAGTCGGCAAAGACCTTGACTTTGAGAGGGCCAAGGTGAGAGTGTGTGTGTGTGTGTGTGTGTGTGTGTGTGTGTGTGTGTGACTCATGGTTTATTAGAGTTAAATGAACCGTATTTCTGAATGACAGTATGTCAGAATATTCTGTGGTAAACAAAATAAAATAGCAAGATTGTGACTTACTTATGTCACAGTATGACTTCATATGACTTTCTTAAGTGACATGACTTACTTTCTATGTCAGCCTCGTATGGACCAGTACTTCAACCAGATGGAGAAGATCATAAATGAATGCAAGATCTCCAACAAGATTCGATTCAAGCTGCAAGAAGTGATTGACCTGAGACAGGTAATACACACACACACACACACACACACACACACACACATAGACATACACATACACACACAGACATAAGATAGATGATAAAGTAACTGTGTATATGTAGTATATAGCTTAATGTAGCTTATCAATCATTGGCTTATTGGCTTGAGACAGGTAGCCCACAGAAGTTGCTTGCCAGAATTTTGGGTGTTTTGTTGTACCACTCTTTTTGTCTAATTACAGATGCTTATAGTGGCAGCAAATTTGCACCTAGGACATTTTATTTTTTCTTTCATTAATTTTCAGCCCATTACCTTTTCATTTTGCGGTTGAGAACTACCTCCTGTTGCACTGCCCTAGTTAGTCAGTCAGTCAGTCAGTCAGTCAATCAATCAATCACAATCTACCAAGGTAACATCCAATTTGTGCAGGGAATCAGATTACAAAATTGCGACTGTTCATACCACATCGTTAAAACGCATTAAAGTGATAGTTTGGAGTACTGCCAACTATATCCCTAATGTACAAGCTTGCCAAGTGCTGTCAGTAAAAAGAACTAGAATGGCTAGAATGGCAAACCAGCTTAATGGGGCCATGGGAAATGAAACTGAAAGTGAGCTTATAGCCCCATTCAATTAGTATTACCTGGAGGTTTGCTGTTATGTCTGTGTTGTACCAAATGTATGCTCCTTGCTACTGACAGCACTCAGCCAACTCAAAAAACAGGACTATGTTTGTAAGTACTCTGGAGGATTGCTTTAAGATGTCAGCTCAAGCATCACAATTCACCATGTCACACTGTATAGGCTGAAAGAGTGAATTTCTGTCACTTTATTAAATATGTTAAAAACGTCTGCATAACGTCACCCAGGTCATCCAAATGTTTGTACTTACATTAAGCTCCAAAACCTCAGAAACCTACACACATGTGCGCGCACACACGCATACACACACCACATTTGATTACTCTTTCATCTCCATCCTCTTCAGGCAAACTGGATTCGCAGACATGCTGATTTTGGTCCACAGACCATTGACAAAATCCGTAAGGAATCAGTGGAGGAAGTGGAGAACTCTACCCAGTTCAAAAAGGTGAGTAGGCTGTGCATACTGTTCTTCTTATGTTGATGTGATACTAATACTATACATACTATACTATAGATACTACAAGTTTTAAAAACATTTTAAAAACATAATATAAACTAATTAAATCAGGTGAAGGAAAAAAATAGTTAAAAATTATATAATTATATTATTGTATGTTATTTTTTCATGTTATTTGAATACATGTAATTATGTTAAATGTAGCTAAAAGTGAGCTCTCTAAATATCCTGTCTAATTTTTGTGTCTTTGTCTCTCTTTGTCTTCTCTGTCCCTCTCTCTCTCTCTCTCTCTTTGTCTCTCTCTCTTTCTCTCTGTCTCTTTCTCTTTAACAATCATCTTTGAAATGACACACCACAGAGTTTTCCAGCCTTCTCTCTTAGCAGCAAGTCTGGGGATATGGAGTTATTCTGGTGTGTGCACCGTATGGTCAACAAACTCACCCCACAGACATTTCAGCCATTTATGAAACAGCTCTCTGAAATGCCAATCAACTCTGAGGTCCGCCTAAAGGGTGTGATTGATCTGGTGTTTGAGAGGGCTCTTTTGGTGCCCAGGCTCAGTGCTACTTATGCCAATGTGTGTTGCTGCATGGCAAAGGTGAGTATAGGGGTGTATGTATAAGAGAGAGAGAGCAAGATAATCTGTGAGAGTTTGTTGTGTGTTCAACATCTCTCAGAAATGCTGTCTGGTAGTAGATTATGGCAATATTTGTGCGCTTGTGTATGCGTGTGTGTGTGTGTGTGTATGCGTGTGTGCATGTGCGCGCGTGCGTGTGCGTGTGTGTGTGTTCAAACTCCTCAGTTGAAAGTACCAGCAGAACATAACAGGGGAGAGACCTTGAATTTCCGTAAACTTCTGTTGAATTGCTGCTATAAAGAGTTTGAGTGTGATAGGAGCAAGGAGGAACAGAATGAGTCTGGAGCGCAGTGTGAGGTAAATGCTTCACTTCTACATGGAATTGTAAAATAGTGACATGCTTAAGCTAGGATTACACCAGGTATGTTACTACACCAGGTATGTTACTGCCGTTATGTTGCCAGACATGACAGCTCTGTTTACGTTGTGAAATAAAAAAACTTTATTTCCAGCCTGTATTTCCAATTCCACTTTTCGCTTCAGTGTGTAACTTTAGTCTTCAGCCTCCACTGACTATTAATGGAGAAATAGGACATATGAGTATATAATATAAGTAATATAATCACAACCTGTGATCAAGATAGCCCCCCAGTCCTCATTTTAAATAAAAGTAGATTGTGGATAGAACCCTCCTGACGTTATTTTTAATAATTTTCTCTTTTCTGCAAAATTTTCTGTCAGGAAGATGAGCAAGAAGAAGCAAGAGCTAAGGGCCTGCGGAGGTCATTAGGCAACATCAAGTTCATCGGTGAATTATTCAAACAGAAGATGCTAACTGAAGCAATCATTCATGACTGTATTGTCAAGCTGATCAGTAGCTCTCAAGAGGAATGTCTATGCCTACTGCTCTTAACTGTCGGCAAAGATCTTGACTTTGAAAAAGCTAAGGTCAGTGTGTGTGTGTGGGGGGGTGGTGGTGGTGAGTATGTATGTTTGGTTGAGTGAAATGAAATTGAGCTTTTGTGGATTCCCTCATGGGGAACTCGGGTGAGGGCAGATGAAGCTGTTAACCCAAATGTTGAATTTACCTGAAAGTGGAGATAAAGTGGTTTCTTCTCTCGGCAGCCTCGCATGGATCAGTATTTCAACAAAATCAAGAAGATCACTGAAAAGAAAAATATCTCCCCTACGATTCAGTGCTTGTTGCAGGATGTGGTTGACTTGAGAGAGGTGAAAAAAAAAAACCTGTGTCACAAATATATTGAAATAATTAGTCACATGAATAAAATAATACATATTTAATACTTAACAAAAAAAGCAATAATTAAAAATGAAATGAAAACCAGAGCCATTGGTTTGCCAACGGTCTGCTTGTGTGTATGTTTGTATATGTGCGTGTGTGTGTGTGTGAGTGTGATTCTTTTTATTTGTGTGTATGTGTGTCTACGTCCTAACTGTCTTTTTTTTGTCTTCAGAGACACTGGGTTCCCAAACATACCAATCCCAGTCTGGACAACATTATTGATCAAATCTGTCGGGACTCTGCACAAAGGAAGGTAGAGACACATGTGTTGCATGTATCAAAAGGGCTTAAACAATGGATATAGGGAATACTGTACCTTGTTCATTGTATTCCACTTTAATTCATCAGTAATAAGCTCAAATGCGATATTACAATCCCAATTGCAACCTTGGGTTAGGGTTAGGGTTAGGTTATATTTAGGCTGGGGATTGAAAAGGTCCATTTAGGTAAAATGGTGCCCTCTTTGACAACCAGAGTGGCTGTTTCTGAATTCCACTTTGCACTGTGGTATTGTGCACTTTGCACTGTGTCTGTGATAACATGCTTTGATGTAAGGATTAATCCCAGCACACATCTCTCCACCACATTGCAGTACTCGTATAGCACCAGTTTCATGTGACTTATGTGAGATCTGTGCGACGAAAACTTAATTTAACTTGTGTGTCAATTTGGATGCACTTTCTGTCCATTGGGTTAGAGTAATAATAATGGCAGTTCATATGCAGGAAATGCAACATTCAACTCAGACAAAAATCCATAAGCCGTATGTAGCTTGTCAGAAGTATTTAGCCTTTTATTTTAAATTAAAATGCATCCATTAGTTTGGTGGCCAGTAAGGTTTTTGTGGTGACTGTGGACACCCCTGGCCACCACATGGTGACGCCACTGCCACATTGTCTGGGATAAGAGGGTTTTTATCACCCTATATGTATCTTTTTATCTGTATGTTTGGATAAGTGTATGTGTGTGTATCTTACACGCTATGGGATGTTTAGTTATTTTTTGGATCAATGAAGTATCAATCTAAAGCAAATAATAAAAATAAAGTATCTATCCTAAAAAAAATAATGAGAATGAAAATAAAACTAATAACAAAGTAGTAAAGAAAGCTGGAGGAAGACAATACAGGCTTGTATGTTTATGTCCCATAGGTAAAAATTGCAAGCAACAGCCCACAAGACATGCCTGATGTGAAGCCACCCAATAACATAGAGACCAGCATAGAGGAACTACCCAATAACACAGAGACCAACACAGAGGAACTACCCAATAACACAGAGACCAGCACAGAGGAATTACCCAAGAATACTGAGATGAACACAGAGGAATTATTCAAGAACACAGAGACCAACATGGAGGAACTACTTAAGAACACATAGACAGAGGAATAGTGATTTCAAAAATATCTATTTTTTCACTAAATTGTCTAAAATTGTCTATCTAAAATTGTAATTTATGTGATTCAATTAATTAATTAATTATTAAATGTATATGATTTATGAACACAAATACACAATTCACTGTAATAGAGATATAATGTGCTCATACATTATTTATAGGCTGTATATCTGTGTTGTCCAGGATACCACCCAATTATTGTCAATAACGAGAACAGCTCTGGGTGGTGCTCAAACTCCTGCACTTTTGGTCAGTGACTTGATGATCAAACTTCCATGCATGAATTCTAGTGGAGAAGGGAATGTTGGAGTTTTAAGATATATGACACTGAATTTTCACACACACTTGGCTTTCATTTGTTTAGCCAGCAAAACAGTCTAAGCTGCTTTTGTAGAAAAATTGTAAATGGCAGGGTAATGCCAAGGACACAAGTAAATAAACAAAACTGCACAAAAAATCAGGAGATCCTGAAATTGGTGTATATGACGGGAAGTGTACCGGTTAATCGCCAGTATGACATCAGGGGATTTTTTTTTTTTTTTTTCAGTTTTTGTCAGTGTTGTTCTACAAAGCATGCAGCTCAAATCTGTGCATAATAAATAAATATATAAATAAATCATGTGTATAATAAATAAATAAACAAAACTGCACAATAAATCAGGAGAGAGAGAGTGCATACACCTCATTATGCCTTCAAAGCCACATAAACACTACATGATGCAGAGTGGCTGCAAAGGCAGTAATGAAGCCAAGGTAGTAGGAGAACTCTCATGTCATATCTTGTACACTAGCAAAATACCCACATAGAGGGAAAGCTTTTCTAACGGTGTAATTACAGTAGCCTATAAAACATTACCACTGAACCCAACCTCCAAAAACTCATTTCAGGGAGATGTTGTGGCCCCCACCCCGCACGCACAGTTCCACATGCAGGTCTAGTCTCTCATTCACTCAATCGCGTGCACGCATTGTAACGCTCAAAATACATGCAAGCGGGCAAAGTGGAACGTTCTATTCTTTTCAGTTGGTGAACGTAGAACAGCGAGGCGGGCGAGGGCTAAGATGCACATTAGATGATGATGCAGGCATTAATGTCTCGCGTGCACGCTCTTGCTTGCTTGGTCTAGATTACGTTACGTTACGTTATGAATTTATCAGCTTTGTAGTCATTTGACGGTTTAATGGCTCATGGGGTGAATGAAGGCTCTCTTGCAGTCTTGCCTGGTCTTGCTGTAAATCTTGTTATGCTATCCACGGGCACACATGGCTGGGTGAAAAGGGATCAAGAACTCCCCCTTGTGGTAGATTGCTTGACTAACAGAAGAATGTTTAAAAAGTAAATACGTTGTTTTCATTCAATTATGACAGCAACAACCTAGTCATACAGACTTTATACCACATTCCATAATTGATTCAAGATAAAGATCTTGAAGAAAGATAATTGGTAGGCCTATATTTTAACAAAAATAAATAAACATGTTTAAGTTTCTGCAACAAATTGGCTACATAACTAGCTAGTGTGTCTAGTGCATTTCTACAGTTCAAAGGCTTAGCATAAATTTACCATTAGAGATAGGCTGTAGCCTACTAGGTACCCAATTGCATTCAACTGATGAACGTGTGTGTGTGTTTTATATAATATAAAACAGGGCTATATAGACTGGTTATCAATAGAGACCATTCACTCAAATATTTATTTTCAACAGGTGATCATTAAATTCTCTCTCCAAAGCTTGAGACTCATAATTTTGGCGCGAAGCCTTTTCGTTATGTGCCCAATTTCTACATCATAAAAGTCAACCGAAGATGTGTAAGTGAGTGCGCCTGCCTGACTCCGCCTCCAATGTGTGTCTGTCAACAGCCGAAACGCATAGGCTACTGGCTTGAGGAAAGGACGAGGTAAAAATATAAGTTATTTTTAAAACCAAAAGGTACTTGTTATGCTTTTAATTGGGTAGTTTAGTAAAGAGTACAAATGGTCTACATAGTTTAAACTGTCAATTTTTTGCAAGTGTTGGTACGAGCCGAAAACGCACACATCACCACCCGTTGATTTATCGACGTGCAAATGCGACGTTGTTGATCAAACGCTTCCTGATATTCTCAACACTATTCCGTAACTATAACTATACGTAATAGTTGTAATAGGCTACGTCGCATAACCACTTAAAATGTTCTTGGGTTTGCGTATATCCAGTAAAACATAGGCTGCAATACTGACAACACTGTAATAGCACAACACACAATAACCGCTAGTCACAGACAGTATACCCACTACGGCAAACTAGACTACAACACTGCAGTATTCGATAAAAACTCTCACAATGGATTACATCCGACCTAAGTGAGCAATGTCAACGTTATAACGTGGGTGAACGTTTCAACTGCTATGCCAGCACCGTAGCTGCCAGTGAAGTACCGTTTCTCCAAAAGTGAAACTAACCCCGTGTCAGCTGGTGCTGAGACCTCACACGTAAACACGGACGTCAGGCTACTAAAACTGGCTGCACAGTTTACCAATGACGATCACCAAGGCACACTTGCCACGGGGTCATTTTAAACATACATAGCATTTCATGCATGAACAACCATAGACCAGGAACGGATATTTGTCAGACACACAGAAATTAAATAATGAATACTTAGTTAATAATTACCATTTCTCTTCTTCTCTTCTATTTCTCTTCTACAGCTACTAAAGGGGAACACAGCTTAATCAGAAATGACTCATATGTTGATCTTTTTTTCATTATCATCATTAAACTGAGCAGGGGAGCCACTAGACATTTTGGGCACTCTGACAGAGCTGATGATGCTCTGATGATGTGATGTTCCTCTACTTACCAAACTGCCTTTTTTATGTGGAAGCAGCAGGTCATGGCTGTTGCATCGCACCGTGAAGTCGTGCAGCTCAGTCGAGCAGAGAAACCGTGGAGGCCACGGCATCGACGTCATGGGGAGGAAGAGGAGGAGGGGATGGACCCAGAGGAGGGTCAGACACAGGAGCTGCTGTGTTGCTTCCGAAGTATACTCAATAAACTCATGCCACAGAAGTTACAGATACTTCTGAGCCAGCTTGCGTGTATGCCAGTCTACTCTGAACGCCATCTAGGGGTCATGGCCGATATGGTGGTGGAGCGGGCCATCTCAGAGACACAGTTTAGTGGGACCTATGCCAAAATGTGTCGTTGCCTTATGGGGGTGAGTCTGTGTGTGTGCTTGCATGTGTGTGTGTCTGTGCGTGTGCCTGTGTGTGTGGGCACATGCATATGTGTGTGTGTGTGTGTGTGTGTGTGTGTGTGCCTGTGTGTGTGTGGGTACGTACATATGCGAGTGTGTATGAGATTACAAACAATGCTGAACAGCATGAGCCAGTTTATTTGTCTGTGTAAGTCGTTACATCACAAAACCATGTTCAACAATATTTATTTTCCTAGGTGTTGGTGTGTGTGGTTGTGTGTGTGTGTGTGTGTCTGCATAACTCATATTCTGCAAGGGCATGTCTATGCACACAGTGGCTCTATGGTGTATCTTTAATTTTAATTAATTTATTTTTTTTATTTTGAAAGTGAGCAAAATATTCATAAGGTGTTTATAAGGTGATTATGTCTTCATGCTCCCCAGCTGGAAGTACCTGTGGAACTTCAACCTTCCTGTAAAATGAACTTCCGGAAATTTCTACTTAATCGCTGCCAGGCAGAGTTTGAGATGGGTTTGGATGCTGAGATCTTGGAAAAGAAGAAAACTGAGTTGCAATTCCATGCTTGCATTGGGGTAAGAGTGTGTGTGTGTGTGTGTGTATGTGAGAGAGCGAGAGAGAGTGTATGACACTGTCGCTGTATTGCTGTGTGTTTGTACCTCAAATCTAGTCCTCTTATACCTTGCTTTTTCACATCACCTGACCTCTGACCTCACTTCCTGTCATTATTCCATTTTTTGTTTTGTCTTGTCAGCCACATTGAGAGTGAGCAAGCACACTCTTGCCATTTCTGCCAAGGAAAAGCAGACCTCAGATCATCAGACCTCTGACTGCCTGTCTTGTCTGACATTATTCCTTTTCAGATGGAATGGCAAAAGGCCATAAAAGAAGAGCTGGAAGAAATTCGTGAAGTGTTTAAAAACCGGCTGCTGGGCATCGTCAGGTTCATTGGCGAGCTGTTTAAGCTGAAGATGGTGGGGGAG
This sequence comes from Tenualosa thibaudeaui, assembly GCA_027481765.1. Classification (NCBI taxonomy): domain Eukaryota; kingdom Metazoa; phylum Chordata; class Actinopteri; order Clupeiformes; family Clupeidae; genus Tenualosa; species Tenualosa thibaudeaui. Next base: position 515,638 of record JAIFZK010000182.1, read on the forward strand.
TGCATTGTGCATGAGTGCCTTGCGAAGCTGCTGAGGAACCAAACTGAGGAGAGTCTAGAGAGCCTCTGTCTGCTGTTGTGTGCCATCGGCAAAGACCTGGACTATGAGAAAGCCATGGTCAGTGTGAGTGTGTGTGTGTGTGTGTGTGCATGTTATTTGCACTTAAAAGACAAATTTGATGTGAATCAATCAATATTCGAGTTGATTTGACAGCATGAGAATTCTCACCCAGCAACATCAAACAACAGGACTATTGATTGATTCACACCAGATTTATCTTTTAATTTCTCCATTAATGTGCCTGCCTGCCCCCTCTCTATGTCTGTCTGTGTGTGTGTCTGTGTGTGTATGTGTGTGTGTATTAAAAATTTGCATGACTGTTCTGGGTAATCTGTAGCCAGGCTAGCTCCACTAGGTAATCTGTACATGGAAATGCTTTAAAATTTCATATTTCTATTTATACATTTTCCCTTCAGCCTTATATGAATCAGTATTTCCACAAAATGGAGAAGATCATAGAGGAAAGGCAGACCTCAAATAGGATCCGTTTCTTGCTAAAGGATGTGATTGACCTGAGACAGGTACGCACACACACACGCACACATGCACACGCACACGTGCACGCACACTTTTTCTCCTACTCGCTCTGTCTCTTCTCTCCATTGCTATTTGCAGTCAAAATGGATCCCCAGACACACTTCACAAACCACTGACGGGACGATAGAGAGTGCCCCTGCGTCTAAGAAAAAGAGTCGCAGTAGGTCCAGGAAAGCACCCAAGGGCCCCGGGGCTATTGTGAGTGTGCTTGAACCTCAGGTCCAGGCTCCACAGCAAGGCTGCCTCTCAGTGCACACATCGCTCAGCCAAGAGCAGATCCCCAAGGTAGGTGTGTGTGTGTGTGTGTGTGTGTGTGTGTGTGTGTACACGCACTTATTTGAATGTATGCTGTTGCATGTATCAGTCTGTCGGCTGTATTTATCTATGTATAAATGTATCTATCTATCTATTTATTTATGTATGTAATGGTGCCTCTGTGTGTGTGTGTGTGTGTGTGTGTGTGTGTGCGTGTATGGGTGTGTTTGCTTACTTGTAGCCTGGAGCTATGGACTTAATCACACATCTTTTGGTGTTGGGGGAAGAAGGCGCCTATGGAGGATCAGGGATCAAACCCAGTGAATCTGGTAAACTGTGTGTGTGTGTGTGTGTGTGTGTGTGTGTGTGTGTGGACATACATGATTTTGTGGGTATTTACATCTGTTCAATTAACTGAAAATTAACTTTGCCTCCTGAAATGAATTATAGCTGTAGCAGTATAGTCCTGTGTGTCTCAGCATTGCAACACACTACATAGCAACATACAGTAGAGCAGTCCTCAGAGCACGCTTGTTCAGTATCAGCTGAAGAATTTGTGTGTGTGTGTGTGTGTGTGTGTGTGTGTGTGTTTGTTTTTGTGTTCAACAGTGAGTAAAGGGTTGGCCTTCCATCACAAGCAGGTAATATCCATAGATATAGCAGAGACCATAGATATAGCAGAGACCAGAAATCAAATGTATGCAATAACACATGTAATAATAGCCTATTTTTTAGCCTATTTGCCTATTTGATTACTGAGAAACTAATCAAAATGTTTCATTATAATTTTATTGTTAATTAGTCAACTAGATGGCTATTACTGCTTAATGATTATGTATATTTTATATTTTAAGTTTTGACTTCAGGAAATCATTTGCCATTTAAAGACATGTACATACAGTACGGACATGACAAAAAATTAAGTTACAAGTAAAAGGTAGGGAGAAGATGATAAATATAATACAGTAAATAATACATAAAATAAACATAAATTTAGTAAATACAGTAAATAAACATAAATTTAAAAAAAAGATTTAAAAAAAGCTAAATTCTCTTTGTAAAGTCCTTCATTTCAACATTACCAACATTTTATTTATTCATCGATTTCTCTTTGGTCATGAAATATATTGGACATTTTTCTCTTCCACTCCTGTATTGGTATCAGTCTCCAGTGGCGTCAGTAGCAGCAGGAACAGGAGCAGGAACAGTGTGTGTTGTCTCCCCCTTGGAGGAGGACCTGTCATGCCCCGTGTGCTGTGACATCTACACCGACCCCGTGGTCCTGCCCTGCAGCCATAGTTTCTGCCGGCCGTGTCTGGAGCGCAGCTGGAAGGAGCAGAATCTCCAGCAGGAGTGTCTCCTCTGCCGACAGAAGACCTCCAACCGTAACCCCACCCCAAACCTGGCCCTCAGGAACGTATGCGAGGCCTTCCTGAAAGAAAAGAGTGCTGGGGTCCCAGCAGTGGAGTCTGACGTTAATATCACAGAGACACATTTAGTAAGTTACATAGTGGGAGTGTTGTAGTGTACTATGGGATGATGGTGATAGTACAGCACTCTATATAGTTCTGTTCTGTTTCTTGGACGTTGACTGCATGCATACAGAAACAAAAATATTTGTAGATTTTTTTTTTTTAATTAACAGTAGACTGTAGTGATAATCTAGGGATCTCATATGATCACATCCATTAAATCATTAGCTGAAATCTATAATCTCCTAACCCTAAAGTTTTCATTATTTTTACATCTCCTTTTGTGATGCTCCAGCCCCTGTGCCCTGAGCACGGGGAGAAACTACAGTTCTACTGTCAGGATGAGGACCAGCTGGTGTGTGTGGAGTGTGTGGCAGAGAACCACAAGACACACAGGGTCTGCTCCACTAAGAAAGCTGCGAGTGAACACAGGGTGAGTGTTGCAATCATGCAATACAATAAGAAAGCCAAAAAGTGGACATATTTTAGCTCCATGTGAACAATAGCTCAAAGTAACTTTTTTGAAAAGTTGAAAACTTATTTCTATGCATGATATATGCATGAAATATCCTTGATGTATTGGCCTGCAAGAAACTTTGTTGTTTTGGGGGGTTTTTTTGTGTTTTTTTTTTTTTTGTTGTGTGTTTTTTTACAAAAATCAGTCAATCATTGTCAAAGTCTGCCCTACCCAAGAAGTTTAAATGTAGTTTGTTGTCATTCTCTGGGTAGGATAAACTAGAATGCCTAATGAAATCACTGGAGGATGACGCAAGGAAAAATAAAATGCTACTTGAAGGTGTAATGGCACACATCAAGGTGAGTTCATGAGCACGAGGCAGATTTGTTTATTACAATTATAGAAATGTTGTAGTTTGCTGCAACAATTAATATATCAATTAGTTATGAATTTATCAATTAATTATCAATTAGTTGTCAAGTGCTAAACCAATCACCAAATATTTGGTGATTTCTCTAAAATTTCTAATTATATCCTCTTACTTACTCTGGGGTAAATTAACCCATAGCTCTGTTGTTCAAAGTGACAGTGTGCTGTCAGTAGGAGAAAGAACAAGAAAATTTGGTTCAACACAGACCAAATATGAAATCGAGAGGCGGGGGGATTTCTATGCCCACACTCAGTTGGACCGCAGCTACTTAGTGCCAAGACGCAGATACTTTAGATGTATTATTGTATGTTTTCTGCTGTCACAGGCTCAGGCTGCACAGACCGAGAGGCAGATAAAGGATGAATTTGAGAAGCTCCACCAGTTTCTGAGGAGTGAAGAGGAGGCCAGGATAGCTGCTCTGAGGAGAGAGGAGCGGGACAAGACTGCCAACCTGGAGGACAAGATTGAGGCTATACAGACAGTGATCTCGTCCCTCTCTGAAAGGATGAAACCTATCCAGAAGTTGATGGAAACAGATGAGGTGTCCTTCATACAGGTAGACATGTCTGTCATTCTTGGGGAATTATTATTATTTTTTTTTTTTTTCTGATTGCTTGAATTTATTTTATTTATGCATTTGGCTGATGCTTTTACCCAAAGCAACTTAACATTCATAGATTACTCAAGGGTCTCCCCTAGAGTAGTTTAGGCTTAAGTGCCTTGCTCAAGGGCACAAAGGTGGCAGCCGGGATCCAAACCCACAATTTCAAATGGCTACTTAGCATGCTATCTAGGATCCGCTATGCTACCTCCGTCCCAATTTAAATCTATTCCGAATTAATGCAAACTTATAACTCCCAAAACTTTATAAGTTTAGGTGAAAAGCAACTAAACTTCAGACAATGCACATAAGCCCTCAAAGTCATGTATACTCCAAATCAGAGGGAGTCTCATTATACTTATACTAACCCTAGGCCAGCTCTGGTACAGACAAATTTTGTTCTATAGTGCTGCACCATACCAAAGTTATGGTCGCTGCATTTATGTGTTAATTTGAGCGGCAACCGTTCAGCTCGAGGACATATATTTCTTGGTAAAGGAATTGTTATCTATGATTAACTTTGCTTGTTGTTGTGTCTTGATGAGTCCATACTAGGTCAATGGAACCATTTTAGAAAAGCAATAAGCCAGTTCACTTGCCTAACTACTCTGCTGCTGTCAAGCCAGCATAACCCATTATATTATTGCTTACATTGCATGCACTCACTCAAGAAAGATAAACTTTATTTCTTCATTCTTTTTCCTTCTACAGAAATTTTCAGAAATGAAAGAAAGGTATCCTATCTTTTTTATGTTACCAATAGCAATTTGGGTAACTTGTCCATTTTAGGTACCTGACCCTCCCTCTGTCTCTCTCTCTCTGTCTCTCTAACCAAGAACTCAGCAGGCCTTCCTACACACTGAACCAGCGTTCTGGGTGCTATTGGACGTGTCCAAGTATCTAGATAATCTGAGCCACAGGGTCTGGGACAAAATGAAAGGGATGGTGGCCAACAGTGAGTGACAATTATTAACTTTGTAAAAGTGCAAGTGGTAGTAAAATAAATCAACTGTCAGTATTGGTCATAAAACAATTAGACATGCAAATTAAAGTGCATGGCAATGCAAAATGTGATTGCTTTGTTGAGCAGCTGATCACAACACCATGATCATGGAATGGATACAAAAGACATATGTGCTCACTTCAAAGACTTTTAAATTATTATTTTATATTCTATATTATTTTTAATTTAATTCATCTTGTAATTTGTATTATCCTTCATTCTTGTACCGTTATTCCTTATTAATTAATCTAGTAATTGTGTGAGCAGCGTTCTCAAAGTATTTCTTCCTTATTGTTGCTCCTGCTTTAAGGCACGACTATGGTGGATTCAAATGCTTTCCAGTCAGTCCCAGACCTCTAGTAACTTTTTACCTAAATGTGAATTAGGAATGGGTCCACCTAGCTCAAAGAGGAGGGGTCCTGAAGTTTTAGGGGCAGATGGGGTCATTCCTGGATGGCGGCAGTTGGTGGATGAAGACTGATGATGATTGAATGGACTGATTGTTGGAGACGGAGGACTGCTTGCTTACAGCACTTTATAGATACACCATGGGAACTTTGTAACATGGGGAAAATGTTGATTCTGTAGGTAGTGTCTATGCTGTGCCAATTCTGTGTGCTTTCCACCTCTAAAGAAAGGTGGAGACATTGACTACAGAGCGCTTGTGACTGTGTTTTTTATTGCCACAGACTCAGCCTTGAGCCTGAAATGTACATGTACAATGTAAGCATGTACAACAATGCAGTGCACAATTACCAAAACAAGTCTACATGCCAAGGCTGGAAAATACTGGAGAATTAAAGTCGCAGAAGGTTTTCCAACTTTCAAACGGAGGTTGATCATCCCAGACACCCTTTAGGAGAAAAAGGCTCAATGGAAGAGCTGATTTGAGACAAAATTACAATGGTGATAAGCAATATTTTCCTCTCAGAAACAATAGTCAGCAGTTTACAGTTACAACCACAGTTTACTAAACATTATGTATTGAAACAGAATCAGATCATGATTTCATGAGAAAATAGAATGTAGAAAAGAAAGCATCCCCATGTATTGCCCTCCCTCATGTTGTCATATCTCAGAGGTGAAGAAATTTTGCAAAATCATTGTGTTAACCTCAGCTAATCAGGAAATGACGCTTTGTCAGCAATACTATGCATTTGTAAACACATAACACTTTTCATAACATTCAGTTAATATATTCAGTTAATAAAATAAAATATATGCACAGGTAAAATATATGCATAGGTACGAATGTACACACAAAAATGCACACACACAAACATGGTAACCTTCACAGATGTGCAACAATTCACAGCTTCAGCTACTCAATGTACTGGTGCAGCCACACCTACAAGACAACCCTTCCTCCTGATGGGTGTGGTGTATGAAGTGTTTACTGAAAGATATATTTTTTCCCTGAACTGTTTTGTTACAAGGTCCATTAAATGACAACAAAAGCTTGTACCATAGCTATCTGGTTGAGCAAGTCCAATCATTCAGTCAAAATATTGGCCCTTAACCAGTTTAGTTTCACTCTCACTTAATGTATTTTGCCTCCGAAAGATTAGGTCCAGTGTTTCCGATAAATATATTTGAGGTAAAGTTCAGTTTCACCAAATTCATATCTGAAAATATCTCATCTCAGCATCTGTTTTCTCAGCATCTGGGGAGGGGGGATTACACAATATCATTTGGGGCTACTTTATTTTATAAGGGTAAGCTTTGTTTTATGTTATCAGTTTCATGAGACCACTGAGCTTCCTTCCCTTGCATTGGAAATTTTACAGTAAAGACAATGCTAAGACACATCAAGATAAAGTTTTTACACTTGCACACAAAAAATGTTTTTCAGGTTAGAGATTTTGCTTTAGGAATTCACCTTCATGTGATATTAGCTTTCATACAAAAACTGTCTAATTTGGAATTATGTAACCCTTGAGAAAGTAGTTTATTAAGCGAGCTCTGAGTGATTGTTTAAAACAGATTTCAAACCACCATGTTGCTACTTCTTACAAAACAATATCTGATGGGGTGGGACAGGTTCACATAGCGCCAACCAAGCCCAGCCACAGAGCTATGTGGTTTAGCTAGTTAGCATATCAACATTCTTTTGATGCGTTTCACTAGACCTTTAGTCTACTGGTTTTGAATACAGGTTTACATGTTTTATCAGTGAGCAGTCATTACACATTTCACAATTAGAATTCCTCTTTGTTCAGCAGGACAGGGCCTAATTCTTTTTTTTGTGTCCAAGCCATCTAAAGGAGCTATTTGAGCTCAATTTTAAAGTTAAAATCGACTGATATTTAGCCTTTATCCAAAAAAATGATTTGTGTTACAGGTAATCTGCATTTTTTTTTTCTGAAGTACACTGCAATATTGTAATATTTTGTATACAAAATGCTGCGTTATCCAGCACAGTGCAGTAATTTTTAAGTATTTTGTATGAATAGTTTGTTTTTTTCAGGTCAAAATATTGCACGTAGTGTTGCTGCTGTAATACTGTTGGAAAAATACAACAATTTTGATAATGTAGTACAATACAGGACAGAGACAGAATTTCAGACATTATTGTATATTAGCACATAGTCCTAAACATAAAATGAGATGACGGACAGATATGTTTCTATGTCACAGTGATCCGTCTAGATGCCTGGGGCTTTGAAATACCTGCTTGTCAATGTTGTTTGGGTGATATGGATGGGTTGTCTAATAAGCCAGATGCAAATACACACAAGTTTATCAAAGTATCCAAGAGTGTCCTCAGAGAAGTTATACTTACACAAAAAAAAATATTTTTGTAAGGCTGATCTTGTAGACCATGGAAACCACCAAAAAAACAAAAACAAAGCATATTCATAGACTTTAATGACCAGCTGTTTTTTGTACAATTAGTATATAATTCAAATACTAATATATGTAGTACAATGCATTACAATTTGTGCTCAACATTGGTACACACTTTATTTGATAGCAAAAGTGTAACACCTGTGAACCACCTTTATTTTTAATGATCTGTATACATTTCAGTAAGACATGATGATATTGTGACTGGGATCTGCAAAATACTCTGTCATTTAATTGTATTATGCAGTAACATATTTCACGATTTGTTGTACATAGCCAAGATTACAAAACGATAAGGCTAATTAATGTATTGCACCATAGCTTATTTAGATAATTTTTTTTTTCTCCGTTTTCTCAGCATTTTACCAAGAAGTCCAAAACCTCCCCCAGCAGCTAATACCATGCCAACCACAATCAATACAGCAGGTAGTGCAACCTGTTGTGTAATTCCAAGCAGCATTCCTCCGACTGCAGTCATTAGTAGGCCTATGGCTAGGCCTAGACCCAATGCCACCTCCTTTCTCTTCTCTATCTGATTTGTGTGATCTATTCTCTGCTGAGCTTTTTGATACATCTCAGGAGTGTAGTCATCGCCTTTCAACATTTTCTTGATCTCAAGTAACAGTCTGGAAACCTGACTCTCATCCTCCCTCTCCTTGTTGTTAAACGTTTGGTATCTGCCTCCGCACCTCTCCCTAAGGGCGTTAAGCTGAGGGCTGGACTGGATGTACGTCTCAATGGGTTTTCCCTTCAAGTGGTCGCCGTGAGTGAACAATAAGATAGTAGAGCATTTCAAAGCTTCGTCCCCAAAGTTCTCTTCGATCCAAGTCACACAGCTCTTTTCTTCCTCTGTAAATCTCCCCAGTTTTACTACTAAGAGGAAGATGATCGTATCCATCATGGAAGGATCCATCAATTCCCTAATGCTGTCCCTTAGCTCACTCCCGGATTTGTGTGTATGATGGACCCCTGGGGTGTCTATCACTGTGATGACAGTGCCGGCAATCTCTACATCCTCCTTCTGACAGCATTTGGTAACAGACAGTAATCCTGTGTCGGAGTGAAAGACATCTCTTCCCAGGATGGTGTTTCCTGTGGCACTCTTACCCGATCCCGTCTTCCCCAACAGCACAATATTGATATGAGAGATCCATTCAGTGTCTGTAAATTACAACATAATTCTATCACTAACACCTGACAACATAGAAAACACTACTTAGAACTTATATGGCAATATTGATATAAATTACTATCAGTACCAATAAATACCAAGCATACCAATGGATATCAGAATCTTTATAGCAGCAGCAATAATTAATTATTTCACCATTTTTAAATCATTCTAGGTAGCACTCAAAATGCAGAGTAGTACAGTTTATTTTTTGAGTTATAATTTTCCCTGTTCACCAAAGAAAAATACCTTTTAACTAAAACTACATTTTTCATATATGTCTTCTAGATTCACAGAAAACAGAGCATTCAACAGTTCTGTGATGTTAATACAGAATATCCATCAAAATATACATGCAAGTGGTCTTCAAGAAGAAAACAGGTTCAGAGTACACAAGATAATATGGATTTACAATCAATAAATGTATCATCAGATACATAACACAAGGTAACAAGATAAAACTAGGTTGAAGAAGAGGCAGTATGGAGTTGAGGAACAGATCATGTCAGCCAACAGGATAAAATAGAGTTGCTGATTGTCTGTTATGGCGAGGCACTCCAGAGGGAGGGTGTGCAGCCGCTGAGAAGGACCTGTCGGCCAAGGTCCAGAGCCTAACTTGGTCCTGGGTGTCATAAGGCAGTCAGCATCTGTAGGTGAGTGTTTCTGTTGTGGTTGAGGGACAGGAAGGATCATGAGCAGTGTTGCAGAGATGAGAGAGGTCCTCTACCATTATTTATGGAGTACAGTCTCAATTAAAGTTTAAGGTCTACCAAGACACAAGAAGGTCATCAACATATAATTAATGCCTGGTTCATCTGGTGTTTGTAGATGTATCAGACATACATAGTACTAGACTTTATTGCATTGCCTCTTGTCTTTGTCGCTTCAATGTAGTAAATAGAGCAAAACCAATTCCCAACAGAGCTGGAAGCATGGGGCCTGCAATCAGGAGAAGGCTTCCCCCAACCGCAGCCAATGGAGCCAGACTCCTAAATTCAAGATTGCCCCTGTCAAGGATACATTTCTTCATCTCATCAATGACTGTCCACACAAGGTTGATGAGATTATTCTCTCGTTCCTTTTTTAACCTTTCTTGCTCCTCTTCCTTTCTCTTCTCTTCCTTTTCTCTCATGTGCTTTTGAGCTGCATTGTGCATCTCAATGGTGTAGAAGTTCCCGTTCATCAACACCAACTTGTCAATCTTTGCCAGTAGCTCTTTGACTTGAGTGTGACCTTGTCTACCATCATTAGCAATTGAATGATATCGCCTTCCACACCGGTTGATCAGTAATCCCAGGTATTTACTGGCTCTGATCCAACTCTCTAGTGGTTTGCCTTTAAGCTTATCTTCATGAGTAAAGACAATGATGCTGTAGCGCCATACATCTTTCCCCAAGTTCTCCATAACCAATGTTAAAGTATTCCTCTCTTCCTCTGTGACTCTTTGGGTCAGACTGACCACCAGAAGGAACACATGAGGTCCAGAATCAGCAATGTCAAGACAGCTCTTAAGCTGATCACTCAGATGGTTGTTTTTATCACTTCGACAATACAGACCTGGAGTGTCAATCACTGTAATAAGCCTTCCCTCAACCTCCCTTTCTGCACTTTGACATTTCTGTGTCACAGGGAGCAGGGAGTGCTCTGCTGTGAACTCCTTTTTGCCCAGCATTGTGTTTCCTGTTGCACTCTTTCCTGAGCCAGTCATACCCAGTAGCATAATCCTCAAATTTTGAGGCATGGCAGAGTCTGAAAAGGAGTGTAAATCAAAATGTTGGGGGAAAAAAGGACAATCAGCAACAAGAGGGAATGACAAGAGGGAAAATGATAACAGTGAACAGTTGTAATAACATCTGTAAATATCATATAGAGTTGCTGTTGGGAAAAAGGTGTACATTTATGACCTAATTTAACCAGCCTTATTCACATCTGCACATTTTCATTTGGATTAGAATTGCAACGGACACAACATTCCATTCCAGTTTTGTTAAATGTTTGGTCCAGCCTGTCCCTTCGCTTTGATCACAGATTTCTATTGTTACTTTCATATTATCTTTGCAAACAGATAGTAAACCACACTGACAGTCAGAAAACAATTTGTTGTAATATTTTGCACATTCATTCATCCAACCACATGATTTGACAATTGTCAGTATTAAGCACAATTTATTTTATTATTATTATTTATTTTTATTATTATTGGACTTTTACATCAATCCTCCTGTTGTGTTTGTTATGTATTATTATGTATGTATATGTTATCGATGATTATCATCACATTTTGTTATAGACCTCTGTATGAAGTTATGCTCTCTTGAATATTACAATTTTAAAACTTTAACATACTAATTATGGTCTGTAGGCCTCAATGAACGGAGTCTGTCACTGGAAGCAAAAATAAAGAGTGAGGGGTGTATTTATGTTTGTGTAAGTGAACACACCAGCACTGTCCATCTGATCTGCAGGTAAGACTGTATGTGCCTGAAAACATTTTTTGTACATTTACTGTGGTCTCACCCATTAATTTTCTTATAGTCTTGTCATTTTTGACCGGAAAACCACATGTATAAATGGTTGAATAAAACAACCAAAATGTTTTGAAAATGATAAAAATATTGTCTTCATATAGTCTGTATGAACAAAGTCATGGAGCCCCATAACCATCCATTTAGATTAAGTGCATTTTTGTGAGGGAAAAAATGGGATTTCAGTCAAATTTGACCAGAACACAACAGGAGGGTAAGGATTTCAAAGGAATGTGACGTAAAATTGGGTAGAGAAAAAGACTTACTGTAAACAAGAAAAAAATATTGTGCATGGTATTGCACAAAGTTCATTCAAGGTTCTTTAGCATATTATGACATCTTCCCAACAGGCTCATCAATGTGCACCAATCCAGGGCACATCCTCATATAACACATGAACCACAGACATTATGCTGTTTCCCACTATGTCTCTGCCATGTCCACCAGTTTCTAAATTATTGTACTTAAAAGTTCAAACACCTATTTTTATTTACTTTGTATGTTGTTGATTTTTAAACAAAAATTGTATTATTATGAAAACACCTTAAATGTATAGCACAATTTCAAACATATATCATGTAGTTATGTAGTCACAGAAAATTGCAGCAGAAATACATTCTATATATTTGTTTTAATGACAAACACTGCAACAGTGAGACCGGATTAAATTTACCTGTTTGAGCTGACATTTTTGTTCTGTGAAACAAGCAATCCTGCTGTTCTGTAGACAGTTTAAAATATGTAACTTGTCAAAACGAATGTCTCGTAGAAATAGGAGGCAACAAATACAGTCTTTGAGGTTGTTGTTTTTTTCAGTAGGCATATTCAACAACTCTGACTCCACCCCTTACCAGCCAGTCAGACAGTAGTATAACTTGTTATACAACGCCTGGTTAAACTCCAGGTTTTTTAGTTAGATATGTATCTAAAACACCAAAACCATTCACACTGACATCATGTACATTTTTATACATTATACACAAACAGATTTCAGTTCATTGAACAATAATAAATTTACTGAGTTTGACTGACATATTTACTGCTTTGTCAATTTAAATGAAATGCTTGTAGACACAGAAAGAATCATGCCTGTTCTTTTCAGGGAAGCATACGGCTATTCTCCACCTCACTGACTCTCGTAACCAATAAGAGAAGAAAGTTATCCACACGCCACACCTGCATGGTTGTGGTGAGCACTATTCCTGTTTATGGCACAGATCCAGCTCATAATCCTTGTCCAGTTGACTGAAAAGTTTACTGAAACTCCAGAAATGAGAAGCGATCAATGATTTATGCATTATACATAATACAAATATATACATACATTTGGTGTACAAGGAAATGTATAGTTGTTTGGCAGCATTCCACTGTAATAGCAGGAAGCACTGGATGCAAACAGCAACAGAGAAACATGGCACACATCACATGTGAGTATAAGACATTCAGTTTTGGCTAGTAATTCAACAGTTTGTATTGTCTTCTATTTACATTACAATATTCCAAATGATATCACTCCCTGTTTGGGTTGGGTTGTTTCATGATCCACTTAAATGATTCACATTCTTTACATTCTGGGCCAGATGTACAAAGACGGCGTAAAGTGTGTGTTCCTTGCGAGCGCTGCTCTTGGCGATTTTTATGTCAAATTGATCAATATTTCCCTTTATCAGCTAATCAGCACTCAACCCTGCCCTTTAGAGCGTCAATTGTGGTTACAAGCCACTATGGAGGTTTGGTCAAAGCAGCTGTTGTTTGATTGATGTTGATTGTTGATTGAATGATGACAATCTTTACAGGAATAAAATGTATTGATTGTAAAAAAAAAATAAAATAAATAAAAAAAAAACAATGCATGAGATGACAACAAGCAGTTGCAGTACAGAGCAATTTTCTACTCGTTCCTGTATGTCAACAGAGTCATGCATGCATGTAGGGAAGTGGATCGCTAACAAAGTGAAAGTAAGAAATTAGAAAGACGAACGGTTTAACGTTACTTTTGATTTGATTTAAATAAGCAAACAGGTGCTCTAACTTTAGCTCTCAATTTATTGTCTCTCCCCCCTTTTCCCCTGAATTTCCCATAAATGCATATGCGTAAATTGGACATACATAGGTCACAATTCTGTGCTCAACTGGCACGAAACCTGCTCTCTAACGGGCTTAATGCACGCGATGCCATATTAAAAGGCCTATTTAATGTCTGGCGCTATTTCATTATACAGTGCCCTCGCCCTCGCTGTATCTCCAATTATGTGATTATACTGGATCAACATGTTATTCCAAATACCTGGGCTGTGCCCTAAAAATCTCTGATTCCCAGGAAACTGGTACCCTAGTTAAAGAAGCCAGTAGTTACATTTACATTTATCAGATGTTTTTATCCAAAGTGACTTACATTCAATTAAGGCCAGTCTCCCTTAGAGCAACTTACGGTTAAGTGCCTCTCTCAAGAGCACAACAGTGGCAGCTGGGATTCGAACTTTCAGACAACTAGCATGCTAGCCAGATTCCTAAACGGCAACACTGCCATCTGTGATGAGATAGATATGAGCATGTGGAATTGGAAGACTCACTTGTTTATTGATAGTAGGCTACAAAGACGGTCCAAATAGTGTTGCAATCATATTTTTTGGCTACCTTTTTGTACAGTTGCAGATACCTCCCTGAGGATTGTGCTTCTGGGTAAAACTGGAGCTGGAAAGAGTACAAGTGGAAACAGAATCCTGGGGAAGGAGGCATTTAAATCAGACCTTAGTCCTGAATCTGTGACTAAAGAGTGCCACAAGTCAACAGCCAAGGTCAGCGGCTTGTCTGTTGAAGTCATTGATACCCCGGGTACCTATGATACAGAACTCGACGAAGCCTCGCTTCAAAAAGCAGTGGGACGCTGCATTGAGTTGTCGGTCCCTGGGCCCCATGCCTTCCTACTGGTGATCAGACTGGATAACAGATTTACAGAGGAGCAGATGAAGGCCATTGAGTGGATTGAGAAGAACTTTGGAGAGGAGGCTCTACTGTACACGATCATCCTATTCACCCATGCTGACTGCCTCGGGCAGAAAACTGTCGACCAGTACATTGTTGGTTGCCAAGAAATAATTTCTGTCATCAATAGCTGTGGGGGTAGATACCATGCTTTTGATAATGAAAGTAATAACAATGCTGAGATTAGTGAGTTATTCAATAAGGTAAAGGAAATGGTGGGCCAAAATGGAGGGAAATGCTACACAAACACAGATTACGAAATGGCCCAGCAAAGGCAGAGAAAAGAGAGGAGAAAGGGGAAAGTGTTGAGTGTCCTAAGTGCTGCTGTTGGAGCAGGGGCAGCCATTATGGGAGGAGTAGCGCTAGTCACAACCTCGGTGGTCATCGCACAGAAAGTGAGGAATAAGAAGCAGAATCAAGAGAGGGTGGAAGGAGTGTTGCATTCGAGTTTGACGGTTGGGGACAGTGGGAAGGAGAAAGAAGAGAACTAAAAGATAGCAGAAACCCTCGGTCAGAAGTGGTAATGCTTTGCCAGGTTTGATCCAGCCTCACTAACTTCAAGTGTGGCCACTCTCAACTGGGACATTTTTATAGTCCATGTTTTGTAATGGCTGCAGACTTTGTGTTACCTTTGAAATTGATCTAGAATTCCTAGTGTTTCTTTCTACTTCCCTGCCAATAACCTGACGTCTCAATATGTTAACACAAGAACACATAGCTGAAAGCATGCTAAAGTTAAGAAAATACAACCACTTTTTTGTCCGCAAATCGGAGTTTTTACTTCTATACTCTTCATTTGTCTCAGCCTCCATGAATAAACTTGACTAGTTCTATTTTTGCAGTCCCAGCTTCTACACGGTCTGTGTTATACCAAAGATTGTAGTTACTGGGGGGTGAGTATTGAGCATGCCAATATTTTCAAGTAGAGGTATTTCTGACAGAACTACTGACATGAAATTTTGACCAGACATTGGTATTAACCTAATTTTTTATACATAAAAAACAGAACCTTAATCTGGAGTACATACTGTATTTAGATGTCCAAACACCCATTTTTATTAACTTTATGTTGGTGATTTGTAGCAGATAGTATATTGTTATAAAAGTACATTCAGTATTATATTTGATATATTGTTTAAGCTGACATTTTTGTTCTGTGATACTTGCAAATGCAATCCTGCTGTTTTTCTGTAGAGAGTTTAAAATCTTGAACTTTTTAAGTCGAAACTCATGTAGAAACAGGAGGCAAGAAAGAAGGCATAATTCAACACCTCTCACTCCACCCCTCGCTAACCAGTTTTACTTCTTTCAAGTCTGTCAATAATATCACCCCACCCACACACAATGCCTGGTTACACTCCAGTTATTTCAATTAGATGTTTCTAAAACACTAAAACCATTCACTTTAATATACACTCTTATACATTATACACAGTCAGGTTTCTGTCCAGACTGAACAATATTACAATTATCTGGGTTTGGCTGACATATTTCCTGCCTGCCTTATCAGTTTACATGAAATCCTTCTAGAACCATACAGTTTCTTTTCAAGGAAGCATATTCTCTACCTCACTGAGCCCTGTAACCAATGAGAGAAGAGAATCACTCACACCTCATACCTGCATTGTTGTGATGCACACACAGAAGTCATGAACATGCCAGGGAATGATACTAAAGCAGATCATAATGCTTGTTCAGTCGACTGAAACTCGACAAATGAGAAATTATATATCATTTAGTGCACAAAGAAATATATAGCTGTTTTAACAAATGCCACTGTAACAACAGATGCAAAAACAGAGGAATGGCATCCACCCCATGTGAGTAAAAGTCATTCAGTTTTGGCTAGCTTTTATTTTTCAAATAAGCAAATTACTTGATGTTGAACATTTTATATAGAGGAGAAGAAACGTGATTTTAAATTTATGAAATTATGATTTTACTTCTTTCGCTGGCAAACTCAAGGTTAAACAATTGCATGTCGGCATGCATGGGTGCTTTAAGCATTTCAAGTGCTTGAAATTCTTCACATTCTGTCTGTCTGTAATTTGAGCTATGTGTTTGTAATTTGAACTACCTTGGATAAACATGTTCTTATGAACATCTATTGTGTTGTTACAAAAAGCATACAATTAAATGTCCAGTATTTGAAAAATAAGTCATATTTCCATCAAACATTAGTCCAGAAATAAAACTGTCAAAATTGAACTCATCCAGCAGAAAGTACATTTTAAATATCTTTCATACAAGTAATTAACCTACAAACAACATGGTCAGATACAATTTGACCATCATAAAACAAATAAGAAACACTGCAAATATAAATGTTGGAAATACTGGAAAATTACATTTCCTCAGATGTCCATTCCAAAACACATAAACTTGTAAGTCTATCAAAGATACCCAGATGAGATGTCATGAAATTATTGTTCTTCATTAGTTAACAGATGTTGACAAAAAAAGACACTTACAAGGGGATGTCATTTTTAGGGCCTGCAAAACAAAGCTCTTGGCCTGATTGTGAAACGTGAATGGCAATCTATCAATTTATTATGTATGAGTATAACATACTATCTTGAGCCCTGATGGAATCATTCTCATTCATTTTTCACAGTCACAGATACCTCCCTGAGGATTGTGCTTCTGGGTAAAACTGGAGCTGGAAAGAGTACAAGTGGAAACAGAATCCTGGGGAAGGAGGCATTTAAATCAGACCTTAGTCCTGAATCTGTGACTAAAGAGTGCCACAAGTCAACAGCCAAGGTCAGCGGCTTGTCTGTTGAAATCATTGATACCCCGGGTACCTATGATACAGAACTTGATGAAGCCTCGCTTCAAAAAGCAGTGGGACGCTGCATTGACTTGTCGGCCCCTGGGCCCCATGCCTTCCTACTGGTGATCAGACTGGATAACAGATTTACAGAGGAGGAGATGAAGGCCATTGAGTGGATTGAGAAGAACTTTGGAGAGGAGGCTCTACTGTACACGATCATCCTATTCACCCATGCTGACTGCCTCGGGCAGAAAACTGTCGACCAGTACATTGTTGGTTGCCAAGAAATAATTTCCGTCATCAATAGCTGTGGGGGTAGATACCACGCTTTTGATAATGAAAGTAATAACAATGCTGAGATTAGTGAGTTATTCAATAAGGTAAAGGAAATGGTGGGCCAAAATGGAGGGAAATGCTACACAAACACAGATTACGAAATGGCCCAGCAAATGTTGAGAAAGAACAGGAGGAAGGAGAAAGTGATCCAAGGTGTGCTCGGTGCCCTGACAGCCGTGGGAGCAGGGGCTGCCGTTGTGGGAGGCGTTGCGCTAGTCGCAGCCTCGGCTGTGGTGGTGCCAGTGATTGCGGTTGGGGCCGGAGCCGCTGTGGGTATAGGGGCCGGTGCTGGAATAATTGCACAGAAAGTAAAGAATAAGGAACAAAATCAGGACAGCCAGGAAGAGGTGGTGGATTCTGGCTCAAGGTTTAGTGCCAGATGGAGAAAGTTAAAGGATAAGATTAAAAGATAGGAAAATGACTTGGCCACAAGAAAACACTCACTGATTTGAATAGAATCTGGTCGTTCTCAACTGAGACGTGATTACAATCCAATATTGTAAAGCGTCTGCTAAATACATAAATGTACATGTGTTACCTTTAATATCATTGGTTCATCCCAAACACAGTCAAGTTGATTGAGGATTCCTAGCATTATTTCCCACTTTACTACTAATGTTTACAAACTGCTAAAATAAATGTCAGTAAGGAAACAATGCATTTGTCTTTGCTGTATGCAATTTTCAAACTGGAACTCCTTCACATGTTGTCACCTTGTATCAGTGTCACTTTCAATTTTGAAACTAATGTTGTCATCTCTGCTGGTTGATGATTGGCTCTAATGTTTGAATGTTTATTAGAAATGCTATTCCATTCATTTCGAGTTCAAACCAGGCAAAGGAACTCTGTCATAGGACTTCTGCTTTTTTAATTTTCCACCTCTCTGTAAACTTTTAAAAACTCAAGTTGTGTAAGGGTTATTGTGTTGTTTCTCTTGTCTTCTTGTCATCTTGACTTTGTATGCAGATGATTGTGTTTCTGTAATTCATGAAATACATAATTAAAATGTAGCAGTTTGAAGAACTTCTATGTAACTAGATTTAATCACCAATGGGTTAGACACATTTCCAGATTAGACATTATACACTCACTGGATTAGACACATTTTCATATGAAACCTTATATATTCACTGGATTCCTGTGCAAAAAAAAATGCTGATTAGCTGTTATACTTGGAAACAGCCCTGTTCCCAAGCTGTGAATTTGTTGTGCATTTGTGGGTTTGAATCCTGTCTTTCGACTGTTGTGCCCTTGAGCAAGGTACCCTTAGTTAACCCTAAGTTGATCTAGGGGAGACTGACCCTATTCAGTTGATAGTTGACAATTGTAAGTTGCTTTGGATAAAAAGTCTGAGAAATGTAATGTGAAAGCCCTTGAATTTGCTTTTTGTTTGTTGTTGCAAGTGTGGGAATGGGAACCTTCCTTGTAGTAGGCCTGTAGCCTGTGCTAGAGAGTACATAGATCTCTCTTATCTCCTTGGTACATGTAGGCCTGCAGACCACTGGGGGGCTGATAAACTGCTGATCTGATGATGATCCCTTAAGAGGTCCAATGAAGGAAATCACATAGAACTGTGTTACAGAAGAAATCATGGAAAGGAATGCTTCTGTCAGTTTGTTCCAAAATTTTTAGAGTACTACAGAACAAAATTCTAAAAACTGGCTTGAAAGGAAAAAAGAGATAAGTTGTGAAAACTTTGTCTTTCTTTATGACTGTTGTGTTCTATACTTCACACTCTGTGTGATCTATACTTATTTTTTGTTGGTGTGTACAAACATGTATGCACACCAAATTATTAATTTCTAGTAGATAAACCCTTTCAGTCCAGCCCATTTTGTATTACTGAGACTTCTGTCATGTTGATTTTCAGGTGAGTATTTCTTTCACTTTGTTGTGCATATGACCTATATCCATGTTTTCAAAAAAATACATATCTACCCATACTTCTGTATTTTTCACTCAGAGAGTGAGAGATAGCTCTCAGTAAAAACAATATGGGGGGATGTTAAATATATTTGATGAAATATATATTTGCGTTTGCATATATTATGCATTTCCAGATTGTTTCTAATATGCATCTGTGACTGAATCTACAGTCCGGCCCACATACAGTATGAATTCATGTGTTCCTCTGTTCATTTCCTCAACAGGTAGTAATGGCCTCTGTAATCAACATGGCGGTGGTGGCAGAGTTTGATGCTAATATGTTCAATTCAATTCAATTTCAATTCAATTTTATTTATACAGCGCCTTTTACAATAGTATTGTCTCGTGGCGCTTCACAGAAGGAGCACCCAAGAGCAACAGGGGCAAGGAAAAAAAAAGGGTCATGCAGAAAAATTACAATCAGTGGTAACCATGACAGACTACAAGTTGCCAATGGTTTTAGCTGAGGTTCGTAACAGTTCATAATGGAGTGTTATCCCACTTTACATTATATGGTAGTCAGTCAATAGGTGGTTATCAGGAAGTGGGGTTGTATTGAAAACAACGGAATGTAGATTAATAGAATGTCAAAAGTGAAGTGCTTCACACTTTGTCAGAGCTGGTGTGTGCTGGTTTGTGAACACAATAATGCTTGTAAAAGATATTGCTCCATTGTTGTCTTTCTGGTTGTTCTTTTCACAGTCTTGTATCTAAAATTGGATACTCAGCATATGATTATCCAATCAGAGCCAGGTCAATGACACAGAACCAGGACTGGAGTGGTAATCTGCCATTTCTCAGAACGCTTGGAAGGACGAATGGCTGACCCCTGTCTATTGTGGGAGCAGCCAGACGTGTGGGGTCATCTCCAAACCTGCCACTGGGAGTCCATGCTGCCACAAATAACACAACAAAAAAAGACAGCAAAGCTAGTTTTAAAGCTTTGTGCAAAAAATGGTTCTTTGTTTTGAAGTCTTTTTTCAGTTTTTTTGTTTCTTCCCTATGTATGCTATTGTCTTGTATTTCTGTGGTAATGCACCATGTTTTGCTATTCTTATATAAAATAAAAAAAATAACTGATTGATTGGTTGACTGGTTGATTTTTTAAATAGTTGTTTGATTGATAAATGTTTTCTAATGCAAAGGGTGACCTGACATACAGTACTTAGACTTGACCACATGCACCAAGGAGGTCACTCCAATATCACTATCACTCCATAATATTAGCAGGAGTGAGCTGTGCTTCCATCTCCAAAGAAATCAATCCTGGGTCCCTGGGTTTATGGTACAGGCATTTGGCAAACTGTGTCACTGGACCACAACTATTATAATATAATTATTTTTATATTTATTGACAACATTATAATAAAAGATCTATGTGAGAGGGCATGTGTGTCAAAACTGGCCATGTGTCAAAACAACAATTCCAAAACTGGCCAGTTGAGAACACTCCTCACCTTTTTGCAAACATTCTGTTCACTTCCTTCTCTTCAATAAATGCTGTTCTGATGTTTGATCCTCCATCTGAGTAGAAGTTTTAGACTCTTAGACTCTTCCCTCACACAAAAAAAAAACAGCAACACAAAAGATTTTCATGAATACCCATAAAATGTACAAATAAACTTGAATGAAAATGATTACTATGCAGCTTTAAGGTACACATAAGGTGTATTTGTTTCATACTTTCACAAGTGCTTTATGGTGCCTAGATGACAAGTGTTTCATCCTTTCATTATCACCAAGCTGCATCAGGAGATAGAGGTGGTGTTCACACAAAAGACTATTATAGATTATGGTCAGATTAATCACAAATCACCTTGATGGGAGTGGTCACATGATCAGTATTGTAATTAAAACAAATCACTAAATTAAGTCAACATGTTAAACCTATAGTTATGTCATATTATGAGCAGGCTAAGTCTTATACTCTCTTATCTTTCCTGGACATATTTGGCCTGTAAGCCCTTGATAAGCTGTAGAAGACTCTCCCTTTAGTACACACCAGTTGTCTAAGCACAGAAGGCAGACACTGGTGAAGACAGACACTTCTCTCAGTTGCTTGTTTTAAACATGAGTAACTCATACAAGCAATTGTTATATGTTGCTGAACAACATATGATGATGCATCCCAAATGAACCTCCTGGATTTTAAAGGATTGACGGTGTGAGTTATGAAAGCTTTCAAACTTTTTTCTGTTCTGTTAGTGTGTGTGTGTGTGTGTGTTTGTGTGTGTGTGTGGGGGCGTGACTTTTGTGATAAAAATACTATTCTTGTTTTAAGTGCACTCAGTATACTCAAAGTATGCTTAGAAGTTGAAAGACTGTATGTTTTTCTCATGCATGACTAAATGACATGTCCTCTATACCACATACACACACACACACACACACACACACACACACACACACAAACAAGCAAGCAACAAAAAACAAAAAACTACTGTGACCCACTAAGTTTAGACTATCCTGTGTGTGTGTGTGTGTGTGTGTGTGTGTGTGTGTGTGTGTCTGTCTATATCTGTATGTACTCAGACACCCATATTCACATGTTCCCTCACTCCTCCCCAGGAGGCACTAATGGCATCTCTTGAGGATGACCTGTCCTGCCCCGTGTGTCGGGAGCTCTTCAGAGACCCTGTGCTCCTCTCCTGTGGCCACAGTTTCTGCAACCTCTGTCTGGAGGAGAGTTGGAGAGAGAAAGGGAAAGAGGAACACAGATGCCCCCTCTGTAGACAGTGGGAGTACAGGGATGTGATGTCTCCCAACATAGCCCTCAGGAACCTCAGTGAGACCTTCAGGAAGCAGGGACAATCCATTGATGACGTCACAGATGGTTAGACATTCGTATGAGAAAGAATATTATGTGTGTATTGTTTGTTAATTGTAATGCTTTTTATAGTGTAGTATTGTCTTTTTAAAAGGGTTTTATTAGTGAGACTGAAAAGGAGATCTTTTACATATACATAATGACTGTAGTTTGCAAGGCAGAAGTCAAGGTGAAATCATAGGTTCCACAAGAGATCCTTGTTTTGACTGAAATAAAACATTTTTATTTGTGAACAAATGCAGATTACGTGTATTAAAAGCATATACTGTTTGTTGTTTGTTTATTATTTCCACAGTTCTGCAGCTGAGGACAGAGCATCCTCTCCTCATTCCTCACAGCGGCAGCAGGTCTCAGGGTGTCTGTGTTTGCCCCAAACACAAGCAGAGGCTGCAGCTCTTCTGTCAGGATGACAAGAAGCTGGTGTGTGTGGAGTGTGTGTCTGAGGAGCATTACACACACACCTTCAGCTCCATCAGCAAGGCCGCAGAGCAGCGCAGGGTGAGTCGTTTAACAGTACTGTATTTATATTTCCTGGTAGGGCTGTGAAATATGATCATCATTGATGATGGGTGATAATTTTTCCCATCATATGTATTTTAGCTGTATCTAGCTGCCCTGTTTTGGATATGGATGAAACAATTACATAATGATGTTTTTTGCATATATAGAGTGCTGAACAGTGCTTGACTTGTGTCGCCATGCTTAAATTGGAATTATAAGGCTAGATTCAATGAATAAGATAAGAAAAAGACCTATATTTACACTGCAATTTAGTAATTTTTGCATAAACCCAGCAACCCAACCCGTCCATCTCCAGCTCCTCACTACAGTCTAGCTGTAGGGCCCATTGAAGTGGCACTTTCATATCCTTGTATTCTCATAGCCTATGAGTTTCATATCCTTGTATTCTCATAGCCTATGAGTTTCATATCCTTGTATTCTCATAGCCTATGAGTTTGTAAAGCATGTGTTTTTCTGCTTTCTTTATGTTGTGTGTTACAGGACACCATCAGATCCATCATGAGAACTCTAGCAGATCAGTTGGACATTGATAAGATCATCTATGGTGAAGCACTTTCCCATATTAAGGTTGTTTTTTTCCAAAATACTCTTTATACACAATGTCTAGCAATACCATTAGCATTTACATTATATTACATTTATGCATTTAGCAGACGCTTTTATCTAAAACGACTTAACATTCAAGCTACAACACAATGAAAGAAACTAACAAAGAGTGCATATTGCATATTGCTAACATAAAAACTGCACTATTTTAAGTTGAAAGTGCAATAGTGTAATAAAAGCGCAGTATAAAAAAGAGGTTAAGTATAAGAGGTTAAATGCATTCATAAAATTCAAGCCAGGAGATATTCTTGGAAGAGCTGGGTCTTCAAGAGTTTCTTGAAGGTTGAGAAGATATATGTTGATCTGGTAGGACTTGGAAGGTCATTCCACCAGCATGGGACAACACATGAGAAGAGTCTGGATTGACCTGCGCAATAATGTTCCTTGGAGGAGCGAAGTGGTCAGCGTGTGACATAGGGCTTTAGGAGAGTTTTCAGGTAGATGGGAGCAGAACCATCAATCACCCTGTAGGTCACCATTAGTTCCTTGAATTTGATGTGAGAGGCTAAGGGTAGCCTGTGGAGTTCAATGAACAGAGGTGTGACATGCGCCCTTTTTGGTTGGTTGAAAAACAGACACAGACGCAGACCATTAGCATTAGCATTACATAATGTTTCCAATATGGTAGCTACGGACAAACAAATAGGCCTTAAAGTCAATTAATCTGATGGAAAATATCTTGTGCTCTACAGCACAATGTGATATGGCTATTGCTTTTAGAAATGGCATGGGACAGACTGTCAACATCTTGTCTGAAGCAAGAGCCACAGTCTTATTTTAGTCCAGTTCATCTCTGTGTCACTGATATTCTGTTTCACAATCTGGAGAATCTATACTGCTAAACTTTCACACGCTTCTTCCACCTCCTCTTGTCACAGGCCCAAGCTGCACAGACAGAGAGACAAATAAAAGAAGAGTTTGAGAAGCTCCAGCAGTTCCTCAGAGAAGAGGAGGAGACCAAGATAGTGGCCCTGAGGAACGAGGAGGAGAGGAAGAGATGGAAGCTGATAAAGAAGATCGGGGAGATGGA
>JAIFZK010000182.1:547500-567500 GCA_027481765.1 Tenualosa thibaudeaui
AATAAATAAATAAATAAATAAAAAATCATGTTATCTTATTGCCTTTTCCCTAAAAAAAACATTTCTATACATGATATGTATTATATTTCTTTTGTATGTATATATATAAAATAAAACATGCACACACACACACACACACACACACACACACACACACACACACACACACACACACACACACACACGCACACATACACACAGGTTAAGGTGATTTCCTGGTCCAGCCCAATGAATCCATTCATAATTAAGTACATGTGCATTCATTTGCACCAACACCCAAAACCCTCTCCCTCCACACACACACACACACACACACACACACACACACACACACACACACACACACATACACACAGGTTAAGGTGATTTCCTGGTCCAGCCCATCCTGTTTTCCTCTGCTGATTGAATAATAATGATGGTCTCTGCTCTGCAGGTCACCTACGACAATACTGGCTGCACACACACACACACACACAAACTAAAACCAACACAAAGGTTGACCAATAGACAGACTGACATACAGATACAGAACAGAGATGAAAGGGAGACAAACAGATCAACAGCTTAACAATGCACATTAAAGTAATTAACATTTGAAAGTCAGGAAGTGTGTGTGTAGGCTCCTATTTAGGACAATACTGTATGTCTCTGGTGTATACTGTAAGCTGTTTTTGGACACAAGCATGTGCCAGGGGCATACAGTACATGTACACTGTATTGGAATAATTTGGGTGCAGATGTTGGATTTGATTGAGGGGGAGACCCTGAGGAGGGTTCCGGAACTGCACATCTGGAACGATTAGCCGTGGTCTGTTTGATGTGCCTGTCTTTGACCACACACACACACACACACAGAGGGAGTGCTTTTCATCAAACAGGCATTCCCCCTGCTTTATTTCTCCTTCTCAATCACTTACTTGTCTATCTATCTATCTATCTATCTATCTATCTATCTATCTATCTCTCTCTCTCTCTCTCTCTCTGTCTATATATATATATATATATATATATATATATATATATATATATATATATATATATCCCTAGACATAAGCTAATCTGAAAGCTGTTGAAGATATTTAAAAACATGTTCTTAGATCATGTTATTCATACAGTCTTCTAAATATTGTGGTGATGGAAAGATTATGTCTCATATTAGCCGAATAAATAAACTTTTATTAATTACAGCAGATAAGGAGAGAGAAAGACTGAGAGTTGGTTTACTGCAGCCTGACCTAAACTCAATGCTTGATGACAACATTTAGATTCTTCTTTTCTATGAAAACCCATTAAAAACAGTTGACATATGGTTAGATGTAGAAACACACACACACACACACAAAGCGAAGATGAAAGTGACTGACTTGCTCTCAGTAGTGGTCTGATCACTGGGAGAAGAAGAGGAGTCTCACATTTTGAACTGACCCGCCCAAAGGGAGGACTTTCAAAATGTAGGTTGTAAGAGAGGACGTGTCATGTATGTATGTTACGCATGTGTGTTTGTGTATTCATATGTGTTTGTGTCATGAATGTATGTTATGTGTATTCATATGTGTTTGTGTCATGAATGTATGTTTGTGTATTCATATGTGTTTGTGTCATGAATGTATGTTTGTGTATTCATATGTGTTTGTGTCATGAATGTATGTTTGTGTATTCATATGTGTTTGTGTCATGTATGTATGTTATGCATGTATGTTTGTGTATTCATATGTGTTTGTGACATGTATGTATGTTTTGTTTATTCATATGTGTTTGTGTCATGAATGTATGTCATGTGTGTATGTTATGTGTATTCATATGTGTTTGTGTCATGTGTGTATGTTATGTGTATTCATATGTGTTTGTGTCATGTATGTATGTTATGTGTATTTATATGTGTTTGTGTCATGAATGTATGTTATGTGTGTTCATATGTGTTTGTGACATGAATGTATGTTATGTGTATTCATATGTGTTTGTGTCATGTATGTATGTTATGTGTATTCATATGTGTTTGTGTCATGAATGTATGTTATGTGTATTCATATGTGTTTGTGTCATGAATGTATGTTATGCATGTATGTTATGTGTATTCATATGTGTTTGTGTCATGAATGTATGTTATGCATGTATGTTTGTGTATTCATATGTGTTTGTGTCATGAATGTATGTTATGCATGTATGTTTGTGTATTCATATGTGTTTGTGTCATGTATGTATGTTTTGTTTATTCATATGTGTTTGTGTCATGAATGTATGTCATGTGTGTATGTTATGTGTATTCATATGTGTTTGTGTCATGTATGTATGTTATGTGTATTTATATGTGTTTGTGTCATGAATGTATGTTATGTGTATTCATATGTGTTTGTGTCATGTATGTATGTTATGTGTATTCATATGTGTTTGTGTCATGAATGTATGTTATGCATGTATGTATGTGTATTCATATGTGTTTGCGACATGAATGTATGTTATGTGTATTCATATGTGTTTGTGTCATGAATGTATGTTATGTGTATTCATATGTGTTTGTGTCATGAATGTATGTTATGCATGTATGTATGTGTATTCATATGTGTTTGCGACATGAATGTATGTTATGTGTATTCATATGTGTTTGTGTCATGAATGTATGTTATGTGTATTCATATGTGTTTGTGTCATGAATGTATGTTATGTGTATTCATATGTGTTTGTGTCATGAATGTATGTCATGTATGTATGTTATGTGTATTCATATGTGTTTGTGTCATGAATGTATGTCATGTATGTATGTTTGTGTATTCATATGTGTTTGTGTCATGTATGTATGTTATGCATGTATGTTATGTGTATTCATATGGGTTTGTGTCATGTATGTATGTTTTGTTTATTCATATGTGTTTGTGTCATAAATGTATGTCATGTATGTATGTTATGTGTATTCATATGTGTTTGTGTCATGAATGTATGTTATGTGTATTCATGTGTGTTTGTGTCATGTATGTATGTTATGTGTATTCATATGTGTTTGTGTCATGAATGTATGTTATGTTTATTCATATGTGTTTGTGTCATGTATGTATGTTTTGTTTATTCATATGTGTTTGTGTCATAAATGTATGTCATGTATGTATGTTATGTGTATTCATATGTGTTTGTGTCATGAATGTATGTTATGTGTATTCATATGTGTTTGTGTCATGTATGTATGTTTTGTTTATTCATATGTGTTTGTGTCATGAATGTATGTCATGTATGTATGTTATGTGTATTCATATGTGTTTGTGTCATGTATGTATGTTATGTGTATTCATATGTGTTTGTGTCATGTATGTATGTTATGTGTATTCATATGTGTTTGTGTCATGAATGTATGTCATGTATGTATGTTATGTGTATTCATATGTGTTTGTGTCATGAATGTATGTCATGTATGTATGTTTGTGTATTCATATGTGTTTGTGTCATGTATGTATGTTATGCATGTATGTTATGTGTATTCATATGTGTTTGTGTCATGTATGTATGTTTTGTTTATTCATATGTGTTTGTGTCATAAATGTATGTCATGCATGTATGTTATGTGTATTCATATGTGTTTGTGTCATGAATGTATGTTATGTGTATTCATATGTGTTTGTGTCATGTATGTATGTTATGTGTATTCATATGTGTTTGTGTCATGAATGTATGTTATGTGTATTCATATGTGTTTGTGTCATGTATGTATGTTTTGTTTATTCATATGTGTTTGTGTCATAAATGTATGTCATGTATGTATGTTATGTGTATTTATATGTGTTTGTGTCATGAATGTATGTTATGTGTATTCATATGTGTTTGTGTCATGTATGTATGTTTTGTTTATTCATATGTGTTTGTGTCATGAATGTATGTCATGTATGTATGTTATGTGTATTCATATGTGTTTGTGTCATGTATGTATGTTATGTGTATTCATATGTGTTTGTGTCATGAATGTATGTTATGTGTATTCATATGTGTTTGTGTCATGAATGTATGTTATGTGTATTCATATGTGTTTGTGTCATGAATGTATGTTATGTGTATTCATATGTGTTTGTGTCATGTATGTATGTTATGTGTATTCATATGTGTTTGTGTCATGTATGTATGTTATGCATGTATGTTTTCTGTATTCATATGTGTTTGTGTCATGAATGTGATGCTAGCAGATCACTCTCCAATCACTCTGTGCAGCTTCAGTTGCTAAGAAGAAGTTACAGTATGTACTATGTGGAATGGTAGCCATCTAATCACCCTCTGCCAATGTTAGTGTTTGTTTATTTATTTATTTTTTGACAAGCTGTTGACTGCAGGTGTCTTACATCCCAGTGTAACAAAAAAGGCACAAGTACATTGTCCAAGACAGGCCTAACCAGTGTCTCTGGACATCATACAGGTCAGTTGTCTTTACAGAGTCCATATTCATTTGACTGGCTGGCAGCTCATCACTGTGACACTGAACATATTTTGGGCTACATACAATTAAATGGGACAGCAGGGCCTTGACCTGCTGGTTAGGGCTTTGGGCTTGTGATCAAAGAGTTGTCAGTTCAAATCCCCGACCAGTGGACTATGGCTGAAGTGTCCTTGAGCAAGGCACTTAACCCCTCACTGCTCCTCAGGTGTCGCTATAGCAAGCAGCCAGCTGCTTCTGGGTTGCTGTGTATTTTACTTTGCTATGTGTTGCACTAATTCACGACTGGGTTAAATGAAGAGACCAAATTTCCTTCCCGGGATCAAAAGAGTCTAGATTGTTATTATCATAAATAATGAAAGTATGTAAATGTTTTACTACATCAGTCTAATTATGACTGAACCCACCACAACATTCGGAGTTTTTGCAATCACAGCTGTTGTTCTGAATCTCTTGCAATTTCATATAATCTCAACAAGCTAGTTAATCACAGGCATAGTCATGATCCTTTATTTATGATATGGGACCAGGAGATACGCAGCACCACTCACATTCATTTGGATTTAAACCGCCATGGTCATACGCTTTGTATACATAGATATACTGAATGTTTACATGTGGTTGGGATATAGGGCTCTGGGCTGTCTTAGTGAAGTGCTAAATATAGATCGCACAAGTGTCCATACTTCCTCTCTGTAAGCCTTTTATCTGTGAGTTATATCAACTCAATACATCTTATACTTCATCCTTCTCTCTCTCTCTCTCTTTTGCTTCCCTCCTTTTCCTCACCCTCTGTCCCCCTCCCTCCCTTGCTCCTTTTTGCCCTTCTCTCTCTATATCTGTTTCTCTTTTCATATCTCTCTGTAACTCTTTCTTTTTTCTTCATCTTCCTTTCTATTTCACCCTCTTTATCATCACTTTCTATCCTCCCCTCAAATGAAACTCTCTCTCTCTCTCTTTCTCTCCACCCACCCTTTACCAGCCCCCCGTACTTATACAGTGAGTTATAGCCTCCCTCAGTCCGTGCTTCCGCTGGAAGGTATAGCGAGGCTGGAACTCTTAATCCATGTGGAAGTCTTGTTTGTGTTGGCCAGAACTCAGGGGATTACTGGAGATGTGGAACGTCTGACGGCACGCCAGACCCTCACCCATCACTATACAACAACACCACCTTTTGCTCTCTCTCTCTCTTTCTCTCTCTCTCTCTCTTTCTCTCTCTTATCCACCACTCGTTAATATACCTAGACTTTACCCCCCACAGACTTCACTATCTCACTTGGTTTGTGTGATGTTTTTAGCTCCTTCATACTTTCTTTACAATGATGTGCATATGTAAGCAACTGTCTAGGTCTGTTTCTGGTTATAAATATTTGTGCTGATATGCTCTTGATTATCTAATTTTCTATGGCCCAAACTTCTCAACATCTCAATCCTAGTTGACATGCCCCCCCAACACACACACACACACACACACACACACACACACACACACACTCCTCTCTCTCTCTGTCTATCTTTTACTTCTATCTTTTATCATTATAAGTGACTTCATAGATTCCAGTGTTGAAAGTAATGAGACCAGATGCTTTCTTCTTTCTTTCTATCACTGCCTGCCTATCAACCCGCCCAACTCACACACACACACACACACACACACACACACACACACACACACACACACGCACACACACATACAATCTGTCACCAAGCATAAATCTTTTTACCCTTTTTACTTTTAATCACACATTGAAGTGTGAGACTATGAGGCCACATTCCTGAGCACAGTACATACTCACTCAGCATGGCCAGAAGGCTACCTAAAAAACGGACCAATTAGTCTATCTATCTATCTATCTATCTATCTGTCTATTTATTTATTTATTTATTTATTTATTTATTTATTCAGATGCAAAACCCTCCAAGTCCATTTGTGATTAATTATCAGTGTGTATTATCATTGTGTATTAATTATCAGTCCAACTGGAATTATCAGTCCAACATACAATTTAGCATCTTTCTGAAGATGCAAATAACTTATTTAATAAAGCTTGCAGGTAATTCCTCTTATACTGTGTTCTCATCCTAGACTACTCCTCATACCTTGACTGGCACTCTTGTTTTTAGCATGACCCCCCAACAAGAGGCCTATATAGTATATAGTTGGCCTATCATCCAATTTAGGTAGACAGGCAACAGTTTTAGTCAGTTGGCCACTGTGTGCTTCTTGGGTACAGTATACTTAAAGTATAGTAGCCTATAGAAGATATAGTATAGTATAGTATAGAAGATAGAAGATGTAGTATAAAAGAATAGTATAGAAGACAATGTATAATAGAATAGTATAACAGCCTTTGAAAGCAGTTTGGCAACAGGCTCATCTTGTTTTTTTATTTTTTTTTTTTAAAGATATCTCGACATTAGGTTGTGAAAACAGGCTACTAAAAATGGTCATAGTCTACCCATGGTCTGCAAACCAAACTGACAAAATCATGCGTCATCCAATCACTGGTTTTGTCTCCAGTTTCCACCCACTGGGCCATTTATGGAACTTTGAATTTTCTTTGGATGAGGCATTTTCAAATTATCAAAATATTAATTAATTTTAGAAAGCAAACTATGACTTACTGTATGATCACATTTCATCTGATAAGCCTTACCACATATTTAATCTATTGCTCAATGTTTTCAAAGGGAAATTGAAAATTCTGGCTGTTGCCTTTGCGAATAGGCAAGCAATGTAATACCTACTTAGAGTGACATACAGAGATGACCAATGAACATCAGATCCGTGTTTTCCTTTGACCAATCAGAGTCTTATCTGGTGGCAAACGCGGAAGTACACTACTGCACATCGGAAGACCTCGTAGGCTACAGTTTAATAAACACCATCGGCTTTGTCTTCCGTTCGTCACCGGTTACATTGTCAGTATAAGGTAGCCTACCATTATCTAGGTGATATGTGAATATAATGTGTTATTAAACTGTTCAAAAGTCGCACGAGCACGTTATGTGCGTGCAGTGCTTGTTTAGTAGGACTGTTTGCCTGCCTGTCTGCTTGCTTGTTCACTCCAGCGTAGGCTGTCATCCTGTAATTTTCAGCAATCTATTACTTTAACGGTATAAAAGCTTTATTAAATAGCCGAATATAGCCTACACTAATGGGTAGGATTTAGCGTTACATCTTCCCTTTGCTTACTATGATAGGTTATAGTAGACGATCATTCAGAAACTCCTCGTGGGTTTCACGTGGTTGTACAGCGTAGCCCAACGGTACAAGTTTAGCTTAAGTTACTTCTACGCTTGTATGATTATGCTTCTTGCGTTCATGCTAACATAATAGGCTTCTGTTATGTGCAAACAGATGAACGGCAGACCATCCGGCTGTGAATTGCGCGAGCATGCTGCAGAATGTGTTCCAGTGAAACGTCTTTGCACCGTGGAATCTCGGGTGCAGATTGCCGAAGACAACGCATTGTCTACGGGCAGCGGGGAAACGATAGAGGGCAGCAGCATTGAAGTGGTAAACCAACTACCGACTTCAGAATTCAGTTGCAGGTCGAACTGATAAGTAGATGAGTTCCATGTGTTAGGACCGGGGAAATAACCCGCGTTCAGCCTAAACATATAGGCTGGCTCCATAGAAGATCAACCTAACTGAAAGATTCAGCTACATGACAAGCCCGGTGAATGGGGAATAGCCATGTCCTGAGCCTTTGCCAAAAACCCCATTAGGTCTCTGGCCTTTGAAATCCAATCTTATCTCTTTTTGAAATCTATACTCTGTCAGACTTCTCCCCTCATTTTGCAGCCAGAAGCGTGTTATAGGACACTCGAACTTCCGGTGGGATTGTTAAGAGAAACCGCATATGATTTAGATGCACTGTTTGGCACGGGGCACCGGCGTGTGCTTCGCCTCGTCAGTTTAGTGTAGCAGGCTAATCTGTTGCATCGCCCCAGACCCTCAAGTAGCCTAAAACGTCAGTTGGCAGGCAGTCAGTGGGAGGGAAGCGGGGGGAGGCTCAGTTACATGTGGCTTTGTGAGTGCCGTGTGCTTTCAGACCCCTCGACACGTGCGGTGGGCCTCTTCTGAAAGGACTGTAAGGTGCTCATTAAAAATGGAAGGTTCATAGATTCTGAAATACAGCCCCCCCCCTGCTCCTCTGTTCTCTCTTCGTCTCTCTATCTTGCACCCTCTCCTTTCATCTGTCTCTGTGCCATCTGACTTTGTAGTTGTCCACTGGGTTGGGACCAAGTGAGAGTATTCACTTTGAAATAAGCAACACTTGACCTCTCAAGAAGGCTGTTGTTCTAAATTGTCTGGATCCCACTGCTTTTTGATGAGAGGTACATAGATAAAGATGCCATCTGCTTTGCTGACCGCACCACCCCCAAATTAAACACACACACACACATGTACATGCATGTACAGAGCCCTATGTGTAGTCAATGATCATGCCAAAGTAAAACATTTTATACACTGTATGATTATATAACATGTGAACAGATGCTCTCTTTCTGTGTGTGTATGTGTGTGTGTGCGTGCGTGTGTGTGTGCGCGCGCGCGTGCGTGCAGTCAGTCATCATGCCCGTGTATAATGCCTCCCAATGGCTGGATGAGTGCCTGGCGGCCATCTTGAATCAGGACTTCACAGGCACCATGGAGCTCTCCATTTTTGACGACGCCAGCACGGTATCATCCTCCTGCTCATCATCATCATATTTATCATCATTATTGTCTTCTGTGTGTTGTCCTTTTGCCTGCTTTTCCTTCTTTAATGTCCCCCGTGTCTAATTTTTCTCTATAAATGAGGAAGTTAAACAATACTAATGTAAATGGAGCCTGTTCAACCCTTGGAAACAACCCTCTGTTGTGGTAGTGGTGTAACCAAATGTTGGTGTACTGGATGGCGGAGGTTATTTGTTCATTGTTTGTGTGTTTGTGTTGTGGTAGGATAACTCCAGAGGCTTAATTGAGGGCTGGAGAGACAGGTTCCAGAAGAGGGGCATTGCCATGGTGATATCAGGTCATAACTCTGAGAAACCTAGTGGAGGTCAGTGACTCACTGTGTGTGTGTGTGTGTGTGTGTGAGAGAGAGAACATGTGAGAGTGAGAGAGAGAGAGTGTGTGTGTGTGTCTGTGCGTGTGTGTGAGAGAGAGTGAGGGAGAGAATGTGTGTGTGAGAGAGAGAGAGAGAGAGAGTGTGTGTGTGTATGTGTGTGTGTGTGAGAGAGAGTGTGTGTGTTTGTGTGTGTCTTGACTGGTGTGTGTTTTAACGTGTGCACACCGTCCCGACCGTTGGACATTTGATAGTGTTGGGCCCGTCAATCAGCCTCTTGACTTCATGTTTGACTGTTTTGTTTTTCATACAAGAGAGTGTGTGTGTGTGTATGTGTGTGTTGTGTGTGTGTGTGTGTGTGTGTGTGTGTTGAAAGCAAGATGGTCTGTTTTATTCTTAGTTCTGTGAAGGGTCCTGTCTACACGTTGAAGGTGGTATCAGTAAAGCAGGTCTGTGTGTGTGTGTTTGTGTATGTGTGTTTAGTTTGATTTATGTCAGTCTGGTACATTCCTGTCATCACTTTCTCATAGTGGTGCATGTATGTTATCCTGAGGGATTTTAAACACACACACACACACACACACACAAGCACAAACACACACACAGAGTGACAGTTCCTTGTCTTATCTTCCTGCTCTCCTGTGATTTTGATGTGAAAGCCACTTGATATTGTCCATGCATGCCGTGTCTAACATGCCACTCTTTCAGCAATGCAGAGTGATAAACACTCACACACACACACACACACACACACACACAAACACACACACAGACATAGACATACACATAGAAAACACAAAGATGCTCCCTCTCATGCACACCCACAAAGAGACACATATCCCCTCTCCCTCTCTCTCTCTCTCTCTCTCTCTCTCTCTCTCTCTCTCTCTCACAGACACACACACACACACACACATATATACACATGCACACTCACTCACTCCCATCCCCTAAACACGCACAGAATCTGGTACACCTGTGACCTGAGCCATTGGCCATACCAAGCTGTCATTGGCCTAGGGTGTAAATCCAGGCATAGCGCCTGAATGGTCGTCCGATATCTCAGGAGGTTCTCCAGACCCCCACTACACAGAACCTGTGTGTGTGTGTGTGTGTGTGTGTGTGTGTGTGTGTGTGTGTGTGTGTGTGTGTGTGTTAGAAACCACAGGGCAGGTCAGGGTCAAGTGGGGAAAAGCAGCAATCATAAAGAAGACCCAGACAATACTGGGAGTAATGAGACAGAGAAAACTAAACCAAAGCTCTCTTCCTAAGAGGAAAAAAAGACCTGTTATTTACCGAGGCTTAGCTCATAGTCATCAAAGACACATCTTGCACTCAGAGGCTTTTGGTTGCGGTTCAGATCGATGGTTTAGATGATGTGCGTGCAAAATCTCTCTGTGTCTCTTTGTCAAAAAGAGGCCTCTTATGGGATGTGTGTGTGTGTGTGTCTCAGTCTCAGTCTTAGTGTCTGTGTCTTGTTTGTATGTGTGTGTGTGTGTGTGTCAGTGTCCTTGTCTTTGTCTTTGTCTCTGTGTGTGTGTGTGTGTGTGTGTGTGTTGTGTTGTGTTGTGTCGTGCTGGGCAGTGGCCTGTGTAATCTCCGGTTGTCTGCCAAGTTTAAAATGGAAGAAGGAAAATATTAGAGAGACAGAAAAAAAATGTCTACTTCCACATTCTTGGCACTGTAAGCTTCTCAGTAAAAAAAAAAAAAAAAAAGCAAGATTATTAGATTAGATATATTTCACCTTTTACCCAATGCACCCACAGTCTGTTTTTTCCCTCTTCAAAACATGTCCCAACAACTATGACAATACTTCAATCATGTCCACAGAACAGGGACAGAGTAACTCAATAGCATAAAATACCCGTTCATGATTCTAATTGGATTATAGGGGACTTGAGGAAGTATTTTAGTTTTTACCCTCAAAATAGTTGGCTTCACGTAAAACATTGTGCATCTCAGAATAACATGGAATTAAGTTGTTAGGATGTCGGAGAAAGAGCTCACAGTAACCGTATTTGATGCTTGTGAAGACCTTGATTTGGAACCTGAGCAGAAAGATGGAAGCATGTGATGGACATTAAAAAAAAACATTCAATTCAGTTTAATTCAATTCAGTTCAGTTTAATCCTGTTTCTTGTCATTACACAGAGCAGTGCAGTGAAATGTTCTGTATCAATCAAGGCAGCACAAAAATGGCTACAACCAATGACTAAAGAACGAGAGAGTAATGAGAGAATGCAATACAACAGCACACAGTACAAGGGACCACAGCACAATACCCAACAGTGTAGGGCAAGGTGAAGTTCAAATGGCAGATAGGCAAGTTCAGTTGTTTTATTTATTTAGATAGATAGATAGATAGATAGATAGATAGATAGATAGATAGATAGATAGGTACAGGGTAAAGTAAAAATGTCAAATAAGCAAGCTGAATTGTGTTATTTATTTGATTAGTTTTATTTATTTGATTCATAATTGATAATGTGGCGATGCTCAGTAGGTTCTGAAACACAACAAACCCCCCAAACCTCAGTCCCAGAACCTTCCAAAGACTTAACTGACATGAATCAACCAGTCATCAAGTTGATCCATGCCAGTGAAGGCTCAGGGCTTAGTGTGTAAGAAAAGGTTCGTATTAGGATTCATTCCCTGACATGATAAAGTGATGGAACATGATAGTGCGTTAACTAAAGTGTATAAAGTAAAAGTGCTTAAAAGCACATCGAGACATTCAAGTTCATCAGACCAGTGGCCTGTGGTTACTCCTTAATGTTATGAGTCTTGGTTTCGACCGACTTGACCGCTGCTGATTCCCTTTTAATGAAAATCTTGTTCTGACTGTAAATGACTCCCTATCAAACATTTTTTTTTAATAATTCATGGAAACTGAATCCTTCAGAGTGAGCGAGTGAGTTGAGAATGAGTCAGTTGATGTGTGTATGTGTGTGTTTCTGTCTGTGAGCGCAACAGACTGGACCTTGGAGGAAGGTGGGTGTGGGTGTGTGTGAGAGAGAGAGAGAGAGAGAGAGAAAGAGGGCGGCATGTTCTGGGGGATGGGGGGGGGGGTTAGATAGATAGGTAGGCGGAAGGTGAAGTCAGGGCTGAGCAATGCATGATTTGTTGCCCTGCAGGTAACCATGGAGACAGCCTGAGAGAGTGGAACTCGGCACACCCACCATATCTCATGGTCTCACAGTTCACCAGAGACACGCACACACATACACACACACGCACACACACACACACATGCAACACACACACACATACACACACATGCAACACACACACATGCAACACACACACACATACATATGCAAACACTCACACACATGCAACACACACACACATACACACACATGCAACACACACACACATACACATGCAACACACACACACACATCTGTCATATCTGTAGGGTTTGGCTTCATTCTGTGACCTTTTTCATACATCACTTTATTCATGCATGCCAGCAGAGAGAGAGAGCACACACACACACACACACACATTAGGTGTGTGTAACACTGTGTATAATATATGTGTGTATGACATTGTGTGCCTTCATATCAATTAATCATCACACACCCACACACTCACTGACTCACTCACACACACACACACACACACACACACATACACACACATACAACACAGTCTCTGTGAGATATGTGTAACCTTGTGTATAACATGTGTGTGTATGACACTGTGTACCTTCATATCAGTTAATCATCACAGACACACTCATTCACTGACACACACACACACACATAACACAGTATCTGTGAGGTATGTGTAACCTTGTTTATAACATATGTGTGTATAACACTGTGTACCTTCATATCAATTAATCATCTCTCTCTCACACACACACACACACACACATATGGCTGTGAATATGGGTGATGTATGTTTCTTCTTTCTTCTTTCTCTCCAGTTGGCTTTGCCAAGAACCAGGCTGTTGCCCAGAGCACAGGCCGCTACCTCTGCTTTCAAGATGCGGTGAGTGTGTGTGTGTGTGTGCTTGTGATAGGATCCACCTGTTATGTCCTCATCTTCAGGGATGAGATGTGGTGCCAAAAATGACAGAGCTCATGCACATACATTCCTACACACACACACTAGGAGTGCTAGGAGCCACAGGTGGCTCTCGGAGTGGTCAGAGTGTTTGACAGCGCTGTCGGAGCAGCATGATAAATGACCAATAAGTGTATGTGTGTGTGTGTGTACACTGCTAATGAGGCATGTGATCGAAGCCCTTGTCCCTGCTGAATGCCCCAGTACCTGAGTCAGTGTTTCCCACAGACCAAGTAGCATTGTGTGGTGCTAGACGATGCTCCCCCCCCCCCCCAAAACCCCCACCGCCTCTTCTTAGACTACATGCAACTACATGCAACAACATCAACCTATTTACATAGCTTGCATGCCCTATCTGAACACCTCATCTTACGTGGCTTCCTAAAAAAAACTCCAGTCCCCTATCATAAGGGACCTCCTTGGGTTCTGGCCCATTTAATGCAATTCTTAGGCAGCCAGCTAGGTGTTCCCCTTGTAGCCTGTTCCTAAGGCCTGTTTTTATCTGGGGATAAAATAAAATACAATTTTATCAATAGCACGCTAAAAGATCCATTGATCTGTTGATTGATCCATTCATAAGGACATTATTTTTTCTGAATTAACAACAGTTTTGGGCAGGTGTGTTTGACCACAGCATATCATAGCCTACTAACCTTTCATAAAGTGCAGGTGTCGCCGACCATCTTCTCTTTGCCAAATATCCCGCTACTTTGGGGTTTCCTTCGATAAGCCTCAAGCATTGCACGTGGACAGGACACCGAAAATATTTCAATGACATTCAGGCCGGTTAAAATAAAGATGCCGAATACACTTTTGTAATTTATAGAGCCTATCATAAGAAAAGACAAAGCCATCAATGGATGAATGACTTGCGCAAAGGTAGCCTGAGCTTTCCAGGAGATAGCATCAATTAGGCAAACCTAATTGGGTTGCCTAAATTAGGTTGCTCATACATTGTAGATATAGTGAGGATTATTATTTACTGTAAATGTTAAGCTAGGATATTATTAACTTTTGCATGAATGGTGAAGTTCCGCACAACTGCTATGCAAGGTGGTAACACTTTGTTTTAAATGCAAGAGATGTCAGTTTTTACGTAAGCCAATAATTCTATGATTGAACTAATCAAAAGCATGCCCTATACCTTTTACAATAAGTGGGTTGGGGAGGAGATCGGTGTTTTAATAATAACTTGAGGTCCGAATTTCGCTTGGGTTGGTTGAAAACGTGGGGCCAGTGCAGATGTTTTATAAGTGTACCCCCACTGACATTTATGCTCGGACGTTGATCTCTCTCCGAGAATGACAGAGTGCGTTTTTTGGGGCGCTCGGTTTTCATTCATTGGTCTATGTATGGGAAACACTGTGAGTATATATGCATAGCCTCTTATTCTTCACATCAACTCTCTGAGTGTGTGTGTCTGTGTGTGTGTAATTGAGAGTTTGTATTATGTTGTTTACATCACCGGTTCCATATTGTCTATCTTTAATGGCCTGTGTTGCTCTGAAAACGTGTGTATGTGTGTTTGTGCACACACACACACACACACACACACACACACACACACACACACACACACACACACACACACCCACACGCCCCTTCCCAGCGCACACAAGCACACACACTCCCCTTCCCAACAAACACAGACATATGCACGGCCATTGCGTACACACAGACAAACACACACACACACACACACACACACACACACACACACAAACAGACAGACAGAATTGGCGTGGGCCAATTCAGAGACTGCTCTATCGATGAGCGCATTCACTCATGGTCCAGTTTCTGATGCTGAGCAGAGGTCCTCTTTTTGTTCCAACTCTCAGTGGCCTCTCTCCATCTCTCCCTCTCCATCTCTCTGTTTTTATCCATCTTATCTCTCCATCTGTCTTTCTATTGCCTTCTCTTCATCCATCTGCCTGTTTCTCTTTACTCATTTTCTCTCAATCTGTTTTTCTTCATCCATCTCCCTGCCAGCGCAAACACCAGAGAGAGCACTGATGTCCTACTGTGCGTGTGTGTGTGTGTGTGCGTGTATGTGTGTGTGTGTGTGTGACAAACAGAGAGGGAGATACTGTGCTAATGCTTGGATGAGTCCGAGACTAAGTACTCTGCAGTAGCCTGTGGTAGCCTTAGACTGTGATTCATACAGTATACTTGCTCAGTATGCTTGCTTAAACATACACACACACACACACACAAACACATACATACAAACACTCACACACACACACACAAACAAACAAACATTCACACACACACACACACACACACTGCACACAACACACAAACACACTGAGTGATTGGCTCCTCGTGGATTCTTAGATCCGTCTGCCCTTTTTTATTTACTGAGGACTGACATAAAGAGAGTGAGAGAGAAAAATTTATTGAAAGGAAAGGAAACTGAAAAAGTGATGGAGTGATTGAAGGAGACAGAGAGGGAGAGAGAGAAGGAAAAGGAGAATGGAATGAGTGAAGAAGGTAGAGAGGAAGAGTGAGAGAGCAGGAGGGAGGGAAACAGCTGGAAGGAGGGGGAGAGAAAGAGAGAGAGCGGAATGGATGGAGAAAGAAGAAAAGAAATAGGAAAAGAAGAAGGATTAGAGAAGGGAAAGAACGAAAGAGAGAGAGAGAGAGACATGGAAAGAAGAAGAGATACAGTATGTTAGTGATGTGTGAAAGAGAGTAGAGGAGGGAAAGAGTGTGTGAGAGAAGTTGCAGAAGAGAAAAAAAGAGAGAGAGAGAGAGAGAGAGGAAGGAGAAACTGAGATGTAGTGGTGATGTGTGAAATGTTTCAGGGGCTTCCAAGGAGGCCAAAACACACACACAGGACCCTGAGAAACAACAGAACACACTGCACTCACACACACACGCTGAGCTCATCACTTATTTACCAGACTTACCACACACACACACACACACACACACACACACACACACACACACAGACACAGACACACACAAACAAAAACTTTGAGGTCAATGTTTATACCACACAGACACACACACATACAGTGAAACACTCATTCACTAACATGAATACATTTACTACACACACACACACACACAAACATAAACACAATCACTTACAAACACACACACATGCCCTTTGTCTTATTATTTTTGACACACACACACGCGCGCACACACACATTCAAAACAAATGGAAGCTTGATTGAGCGTTTGATCTTGTTTTTACTCATTTTACATTTTATTGGTCTTGTCTACGTCACCATCACCAGACTTCAAAAGCCCTACTTTATTAAAGTGTGTGTGTGTGTGTGTTTTTGTGGAATTTGGTGTCCTAGAATAGCACTGTTCTCCTTGTCACGACAGTCTCTCTCTGTCTCTCTGTTTCTCTGTCTCTTTCTTTCAGACCGTCTTGCCTTCTTTCTTTATCTCTCTCTCTCTGTCTGTCTCTCTTTCTTTCTGTCTTGCCTTCTTTCTCTCTCTCTCTCTCTCTCTCTCTCTATCTTTCTGTCTCTCAGTTTCTCTCTCTCTCTGTCTCTTTCAGTCTCTCTTTCTCTCCCTCTCTATCTCTGAGATCCATGAACAGTGAAGAATCAGGGGGCCTCTCCGCCCCTCACCCCCCAGTCAGGGCCCTCCCTCTGGGCTGCGGCCGCTCTGAGCTTCCCCCCTGCCTGGAGCACCACACACTGGTGTGTTGCAATACAGAGTTCATGCCAGGCTGGAGAGACTGTGAGACACACATACGCACATGGAAACATTCACAGATACACACACACTGTGTTTCATTTTCCTTCACTCTTTCTCTACACATGCACACGCGTACACACACACACACACACACTCACACTCACTCTCACTCATGTATTCACATATACACATGGAAGCATTCACAGCACAGACAGTGTGTCTCATTTTCTCCACACAAACACACACACACACACTCATATGTTTACAAATGGAAGCATACACTCACTAGTAAGCAAACAGTAAACTTTCTTTCTTTCTGCCTTTCTTTCTGTCTGTCTTTAATTTTTTTTTCTTTCTCAATGAGTTGCTCACTCAGTCACTCACCTGTGATTCAACTTCATGCACACACACACTCACACAGACACACGCACACTCACAAACACACACATACACACATATACACTCATACCGAAACACACACAGACACAGAAACACTCACACAGTCACAGAAACACAGACACACACTCACACAAAAACACACACACACACACACACACAAACAGACACACACACACTCACAGACTCGGAGCAAATGCTGCACTGGGAGCTAGAGCCAGAGAGAATGACTAGGCCTGAGAGACCAGAGGAGAGAAGTCAAGATCTGTGTGTGTGTGTGTGTGTTTGTGGTCAGACTGTGTGTGTGTGTGTGTGTGTGTGTGTTTTAGGCGGTGATGAATAAAGGTTGGGAGTAAACGGGGGAAAATCAGGAGAACATAGGAGCTGAGAAGTGATGGAGATGGATCTGACGAGCAGAAACAGCTGTGGACAACTCATCTGTCTACTCTCTCACACACACACACACACACACACACACACACACACACACACACACACACACACACACACTCACTCACTTTGCTCTACTGCTCTGTTTTTGTGACCCCTCAGTTTCTCTTTCTCCCCCTCTCTCTTTCTCTCTGTCTCCTGCTGTGTGTGTGTGTGTGTGTGTGTGTTTGTTCTTTAGTGTGTATGTTTTGAGTGAGCAGTCTGATGTCTCTTGCAGGGTCATGACCTTCCAAGCCCCTGAAACTAGTGGTAGTCAAAATATGCCCTTCTGCAAACAGACACAACTCAACACACGTGCGCTCAAGCACACATACATGCACACACACACACACACACACACGATTAAACTGTATTTAGCCTTCTTATACCAATACACACAAACTCTCTCTCTCCCTCCCTCTCTCTCTCTCTCTCTCTCTCTCTCTCTCTCTCACACACACACACACACAGACACAGGCACACTCTCTCTCTCTCTCTCTCACACACACACACACACTGACACAGGCACACTCTCTCGCTCTCCCTCTCTCTCTCTCACACAAACACACACACGCTCTCTCTTTCTCTCTCACACACACGCACACAAACACACACATGTTCGCTCTCTCACACACAAACCCCCACACACACACACACACACTCTCTCTTTCTCTCTCACACACATGCACACAAACACACACACACCTGCACGCATGCACACAAACACACACACACGCTCTCTCTTTCTCTCTCTCTCACACACACACACACAGCAATGACACCATTTTTCTTTTCTGTTATTGCTGCGGTAGTCCTGTAGGTACTGAGGTCTGTGGTCGGGTACCAACACAATGTGTGTGTGTCACAGTTTATTGGAAATGTGTGGTGTGTGTGTGTGTGTGTGTATGTATGTGTGTGTCCAACCCAGGAATTTGAACTGTGGCATCGTCACAGTCCTCCCTCATCACAGGAGCGTTTTAGGCCAGGCATTTATTGAAGTAATAAGTGTGTGTGTGTGTGAGAGAGAGCACATATTCAGGGAGAGATATCTATTAAAGAATTTCTGTGTGTGTGTGTGTGCAAGGGCAGATATTTATTGAAGCGTTCCTGCCACACACACATTTGTCTTTTTCCATGCCGAAGGTCAGATCCATATGAGGTTTGCTGGGAACGTCCGGAATTCTGCTCTCTTTTCCATTCTGGAATATTCACTAAATATTTGAGCTGGAGAGAGAGTCTCATCTGTCAATGCACTGGGGAGGAGGGGGGACATCCCACACACACACACACACACATATATCTAGATGCGCGCGCACACATACACACACACACACACACACACACACTCACACACACACTCACTCACCACTACAGACACATTTCAACTCAACTGTGACACACATACACACACAGGCACATATCCAATGAACACTCATATATCAACCTAAGCTAAGTTTGCGATTTATTTTGTGTGTTCTAGGATGATTTTATGATGCCAGAGAGAGTGAGGCTTCAGTATGAGACTTGCATCTGCAACCCTTACAGTGTGAGTAACACACACAAACACACACACACACACACACACAAACATGCACAAACACACACACACACAAACATGCACACACACACACACACACACACACACACACACACACACACACACACACACACACACACAAACATGCACACACACACACACACACACACACACAAACACGCACACACACACACACACACACACACACACACACACACACACACACACACACACACACACACACACACACACACACACACACACACACACACACACACACACACAGCACAACACTGTGTATCTGTGGCTGGTAATCCTGTTGTCACCCTGTCAGAACTGTACTGATGATCCAGTCTTTCACACTGCACCTGAATGAACGGCCCATTCCAGACTCCTGCCGTGGTCTCACTCTCTCTGTTGTTATGACTTCTGT
>JAIFZK010000182.1:572500-577500 GCA_027481765.1 Tenualosa thibaudeaui
A
This sequence comes from Tenualosa thibaudeaui, assembly GCA_027481765.1. Classification (NCBI taxonomy): domain Eukaryota; kingdom Metazoa; phylum Chordata; class Actinopteri; order Clupeiformes; family Clupeidae; genus Tenualosa; species Tenualosa thibaudeaui. The sequence goes on from JAIFZK010000182.1 coordinate 572,502, forward strand.
TATGTGTGTGTGTGTGTGTGTGTATGTGTGTGAACTCATACAGCTTAGCTTGCTATTCAGCATTGCATGGACACGTACATACGTGCAATTTATCACTCTCAGTGTTAGGGTACACCTTAGCTCAGGTTAACAAAATGCAATGTGAGCACTCACTCACACACACACACACACAGTTTTACACACACCTGATTTATGCTAGTGCTAAACTACACCTTAGCTCAGGTTAAGTGCAGGCACACACGCTAGGGGCCAACTTTCACACATACATGGAGATTTTGGAAGGGAACGCAACACAGACTGGGATGCGTGTGTGTGTGCATGTGTGTGTGTGTGTGTGTGTGTGCACAAGGGGGACGTGCACAGGTCTTCTAATTTTGGTAATGCTTGGGTTTTTTTTTTTTTGTGAAACAGTATCTTTATATTCATCCGTAGATGATGCACACAAGTTGTGCGCACACACACACACACACACACACGCATGGCATGCACAAATCACATGCCCATAAACACACTCCAAAAAAACACATACATAAGCCACACTGGCCTCAGGCAGACAGCCACACCATCGTCCAACACACACCTTGGAGATGACACAGAGATGTCCTTTTCAGTGGCCAAAAATAACACACACACACACACACACACACACATATGGTGATGCCCCAGAGATGTCCTTTAGATGACCAAAAATAACTACTACCACATAAACACAAACAAATGTCAACACATAAAGACTCACACACACAAACACACACAGTTAATTTACAGGTGGTCTGTTTGATGTTTCATCTGTTTAATCTGTTCCATGTGTGTTTGTAGATTGTGGGATGTCAAGTGCGTAGAGAACCAGAAGGTTCCACAGAGCGTTACACACGCTGGATCAACTCACTGAGCCCAGAGCAGCTCCTCACCCAGGTAACACTCCATACTCAGCATCCCATAATAATACACAACACAAACAAACACACACACACACACTTACACTCCCTCAGCCCAAAGCAGTTCCGTACTCAGTACCCCAAATCACACATCATCTCTCTCTCATTCTTTCTCTTTCTTTTTGTCTCTTCCTCTCTCTCTCCCTCTCTGTTTTTCCTCTCTCTCTCTCTCTCTCTCTCTCTCACACTTACTTCCACTCACTCTTTTGTTTATTTTGTTTTGTGAGAGAGAAACAAAGAGATAGAGAGAGAACAAGAAAACACACACACACACACACAGAAGGATTACTTTAGACTTCCTAGTCATCTCCTCCCCTCTCTTCTATTCTTAGCTAAAGAATGCAAAGGAAGTGAAGTCATGAAACAAGGAGAACTGAGTGACTGGGAGAGAGGGAGGGAGGGAGAGGAGGAGAAAACTGGGGGTTGAAGTAAGTTGCAGGGGATAGACGTTATCACTAGAGCTCCAAAGCTGAAGCCCAATTGTGTGTGTGTGGGTGTGTGTGTGTGTGTCTGTTTTTGTGTCTGTGCACGTGTGTTTTTGTGTCTGTATGTTTGTGTGTCTGTTTTTGTGTTTGTGCACACGTGTTTATGTGTGCGTATGTGTGTGTGTCTGTTTGTGTGCGTGTGTGTGTGTGTGTGTGTTCTTCCTGTGCTTGTGGCTGAGATGTGTCAAACAGATGTAATTTTAGGAAACAAACAAAGCCATTCATCCAAGATGAAAAGACCACCTCTCTAGGTGTGCACATGTGTGTGTGCTGGGTTTATGTTTGTCTACATGCCTTGCATTTTTTCAGGTGTGTGTGTGTGTGTGTGTGTGTGTGTCTTTGTGCTGGCTAATCCATTGTCTTTAAGGGGTGTGTGTGTGTGTCTGTGTGTTCGTGTGTGTGATATGTATAAATTAGTGCGGTCAATCGATTAAAAAATATTTTTTGTCTGATTTATCACAATAGAAAAAAAATTAAAAAGTTAATCGCAGTCATACATTTAAAGTTCCAGAATTTTCCTTTATTTTTTTATAAAGACAGATTGTCACACATGGCCCCTGGTTAGCGCAGGCTTCAGCAAAGTGGTGCACCTCGGCTTCCTGTTCATCCAGTGTGAATGAGTGTAGTTGCCACAGGTTGACTATGACAGGCTTGCCCAGGGGTGACCGACCACATAATTTTCACCCCCCACACACACGGCATGCCAGTCACACAAGTTCAACAGTTCCTCTTGCTTCACATCTACCATAGATTGGCCCTTTCACTTGTGCGACTGGCATGCCGTGTGTGTGTGGGGGGTGTTTAAAAAAAATCATGTGGTCGGTCACCCCTGGGCAACCCTGTCATAGACAACCTGTGGCAACTACACTCATTCAATGTGTCCATCAGCTCTTAAAAAAGCCACCATGAAGCATCCACTACTGTCATTATGCTGCTTTTTACTGCATATTCAACAACCTCATTGTTGTTACAAAAAATAGATCAGAACTATTTACAAGGTTTTTGGGCAGTCAGTTAACAAGCAAACTTCTCATGACTGCCTAAGTACTGCCTGCTGACAAAACTTTGAATTTAAAACATTATTGAAAGGTAGGCACAATACAGTCACAAAACCCTGCCACTGAATTAAAAATGATGTCTTAAATTTTTTGCAAAGTTTCTACAGTGGATTAGCATGTTTCTAAAAGTACCTAGAGTGGGCTGCTGAAACACACCGGCGAACAAAACAAAGCAAGTGGACAAACTCGACCAATCACAGTGCTTACAGTGTGTGTAAATGAGGAAGGCGCCGGTGGGTAGTGTGACGTATGCGTCTGCATGATTAATTTGCATTTAGAAAAAATAATAACTTGTTACAAATTTTACGTTTATCACATGCAGTAACGTGTTAACAGCACTAGTATAGATGTAAGAAAATGACCTAAATGTGATCTGAAACAGCAGTTTAATTGTAGAACGCTCTGCACTGTATGTGAGAGGCACAATTAAAAAACAATGCATAAATGCAGAGTGTGGGTGTGTGTGTGTGTATGTATGTGTGTGTGTGTCTGGAAGGGGGAGCTGTGTGTATAAGCACTGGGTGGGGTCAAATGCTAATGGGTCAGCGGGTCACCATGGAAACAGGATGTGTACCTGGAGACAGCTATTTCCACGGAAACCAGCGGGGGTTTTTTAGAGAGGGAAGGCCGAGTCGAGCCTGTGCACTGTATGTAGGCACGTGAGTGCGCACACACACACACATACACACACTTTCAAACACACTTGTACAACTACATGCAGACTACATGCAACAGGCAGGCTCACAGAAACAGACAAACATAAAAAAGCAAATGCACATTCACACAAAACCCTAGACACACACACACGCACGTGTTAAAGGAAACGGGTGATTTTGGTCAGGATATCAGAGGTTAGTGGATCAACAGACCACATGGAAAGTTCTATCTGTCATAAAATGTATGCCAGAAAAATGCCTTCATACACACACACACACACTCATTCATTCATTCACTCACTCCTTCACCCCCCCCCCCCCCCACCCTCACAAACCACCCGTAAACATATGTACATTATAAGCCTGAACGATGCCATGACACTGAATAGACACACACACACACACACACACACAGTCTTGTCTCTGTGACTGGTTTGTCTCTTTTTCTTTTTTTTTTCTTAGCTGCCTCCCCGTCCTGTGAGCCTGTTTAAAGTGGTGATTTCCATATGTTTTATAAATGTGTAATAACAGACTGCCAAGACGCTTATAAAGATAGACATGCATGTTTATAGAGGGTTTTGGCACGTTTCCTATGCCTTGTAAAATACAGTCATTTTCTTTATCCTTTCAGAGAGGAGGATGCAGCAGTTAAATACGTACATACAGTTTATCAGGCCATATGGTTTTTGTTGATTACCATATTTCCTCTCTCTCTCTCTCTCTCTCTCTCTCTCTCTCTCTCTTTAACTGAAACCTAAGACTTAAAGCAACACTGTGGAGTTTCTGGTGTAAGACTAGTGGACTAGTTATACCTAAAAGACAACCAAAACATACCAAACAGAATCTTTGGTTACCAAAAACAACAAAAACAAAACATACCAAACAGAATCTTTTCCAGAATCTTACTGGCACTGTTAGAAGATGCTAATGGGTTTTAGCAGTCCGCAGTGTTATAAAAATGTGTTTTGTGGTGGTTTCCTACCCTTGGTCCTGAACTGCACAGCACAGTGCATATCCTGGATGGCTAGTGGGATTAACACATGTGTTTATTTACCCTTCATCTGTCTATGTACCATCCAAATAATTTTAGACATAGTACAAAAATGAATTGACTGAAAAGGATTATTCAAATAGGGCTGAAAAGCTACATAATGCTGTGTTAAATCGGCTCCATGATGCCAGTTGAGTTTTTTGAGAGTTCACGGCTTCAGGCTTTGGGATTCTGTCTCTCTCTCTTTCTCTTTCTAAAATCTCACTGATATATGCATGCAGGCGCCCATGCAGAGAGAGTGAGAGAGGACAGTGATCTGTGAAAGCTAGAAGACATCTTTTACTGTTTATATGTGACAGAGTTGGAGGACTTGGAGTGCAGAATGACATCACTGGAGCGATTATACGCTCTTGACTTTTGTATGTGTACAGGGCTCTGTTTTTGTGTGTGTATGTGTGTGTGTGTGTGTGTGTGTGTTTGTTCGAGTGCCTGTTTAAGTTTGTATCCTTGTGTGTGTGTGTGTGTGTGTCTGCAAGTGTGCGTGTGTGTTTGTGCCTGTGTGTGTGTGTGTGTGTGTGTGTGCAACTGTGTTGGTGCCAGAGACCCACTCACCTTGTCCCAGGGGCAGGTGCATTAGTAAGAGAGACTTTATCAACCCATTCCATCTACACACCTCTGCCAAACTTACTTACTTTCTTTCTTTCTTTCTTTCTTTCTTTCTTTCTTTCTTTCTTTCTTTTTCTCTCTTTCTTTCTTTGTCTATTTTTTTGCTTTTATTTATTTCACTCTTTCATCATCATCTTCATTCATCACATCCCCTCTCTCTCTCCATCCTTCCTCTCATTGTCTCCCTTTCCATCTTAACTGCTGC